>WKFP01015311.1:1201636-1229146 GCA_011057875.1 Pterocles orientalis | reverse complement strand
ATCTTCTCGCAGGAGCTTACCATAAAGTAGTAGAGCTGTGAAGACCTGGCCATGAACTCTGGTTTGCACTCAGCCACGCAGATCTCCACGAATCCGGCGTGCTGGCTGGGCTTGGCCTCTCCCATCTCACATACTATCCTGAGGAGAAAATATGAACCAGAAGAAAGGTTTGAGGGACAGCTTGGTGGTCTGGGTAAGATGAAATTGGAACAAACAGCCCATACTGCAGGGGAACGGACTGTAGACTTAGCCCATTGTCTTCTTTCCAATCCAGGATCCAAATTTGGGACAAAGTTATTCTTTAAAGAGTGTTAGCTTTTGGGGCAAATGCTCAGCTGATGTAAATCAATATAACTTCAATATACAGACAAATGCTGGGTTGATGTCTGACCACAGGGGTCCCACCAGCCTTGCATGGTGGACAGGTTTGCAGCTGTAAGGCTTAATGATCACTCCTGGACGTGGTAAGCTTCTTCTCAGGACTATTGCCCCCCAAACTAGAATTGAACACCCTTGTAGTGGCTGTTATGTGAAAAAATAGAGGGCAACTTCAGGGCATATGCCATAAGGATTACCTAAATATGCAATCCAAATACAGATTATTAGCTCCTGAGCTTTCAGTGAGGAATGGCATCTTCCAAGGCTGGGTGGAATGGACTCCTTAGAAGACCCTACAGATAGCAATGACTGTCATTAGGTGTGCTGTGGCCTGCTGTCTGCCACACACCCAACTTACTGCTCTGCTGGGATGTACCCTTCCACCAGTGGTTTGCACTCCACTCCAGCCACTTTGACGTGCGATGCGATATCTCGGAACTCGAGCCCCAGATTCTCCCCACGGATGGTTACTTTGGTGCCTCCTTCACGAGGGCCCGTCACTGGATTGATCTGGAGAAACAAACCAAGAAGAAGGAGAATAATCAAACCACCTATGTAAAGATATCAGCATCCTCTCAGGTGAAAGAAAAAGTAATATCAGGTCTCTTTGTGACCGCTAGAGATACTCTGGATTATGAACACTGAAGAATTGAGGGAATAAGCCTCCTCCAGATGCATCACTGGGTCCAGCTGTTTTGAAAACATAGATCACACATGCCCCAAACTCAGAGTATACAAAATTCTGCCCCACATCTCATTTTCCCTCTTTTGAATTCTTGCAAAATATCCAGAGATGAATAGATGTTTTTTAGGTCACAGCAAGGGTTTTCTGGTGGTGTAGCTGAGCTCTACACTTTTTAGATATAAGCCATAGAAAGAAATGGGATAAAGAACAAGAAAAGGACATGAATGGCTCCAGTTAGTCACTATAAATCCTAAATTTCCAGCCCAAAGCACATGGAGTTTTTGATGAGTTCTGGTGGTAGGTATTGGTCATGCCTCACAAAATCAGATGAAAATGTCCACCTGAGAAAAACAGATGAGATACAGCAGCAACAGGGTGTCAGATTAGGTATGGAGTAGGTGGACGGTGACTGAGACAGCAGCAGCCGTTGCCGTGTGCCAACACATATTTCTGAACAAGCTCCAGCCACCCTCATGGGAGAGCTGGGACCAGGGGAAGTTCAGACATGGGAGCATGGACAGCTTATTTGTGGGGTGGAGGAACCCAGTCTGGGAAGTCCCTGAAACCCAGCATGAGATGAGTGGTTATCCCAACCATCCTGGTGGCTGGTGGCATGATGTTTTCATCCCAGTGTGGACATTCACCAGACCCTAGCAGCGGTAGGAGCTCTGTGTCTTGCTCAGCAGCTCTGTGTTGGGCAGCAGAGCCAAAGCACCATCCAGACTCTAGAGTTCACCTCTCCCTCCCATTGCAGAGCCCCACTCTGCACCCAGAGTTGTCCATCTTTCTGCGATATTTCTGGACCATGCAAAGGGGGTGAGTACATGGGAGAACACTTTGCATCACCTCCATCACCCTTGTTCAGAAAATTAGCATTGGAGATTCTCCTCAACATTGAAACAACATGGAAATCATGGGGCTGGCCCTTAATTATCTCAGTTCTACCCTTCCAATTATTCACCGTGTCCAAACGCTTTGCCATACAACTGGCCAGTTGAAAGGGGCTTCAAAGGCTGCTTTCAAAGGGTATTCCCTGCTGCCGGTTCAGGATGCCATGGTTGCCATCTGCCAGCACTGGCAAGCTCTCTCCGCAGTGAAGAAGGGGGAATTCCCTGTCTGAGATCTGTCCCGCTGGCCGATGGCTCTGCCAACTGGGAATCTAGGGCTGGCAGCTAGACCCTTGCATAGCGACTGGACTGGCAAGGAAAGTCAAGGCACTGGCATGAGCAGGGTTGCTCTTGACTCTTTCCCAGGGTTAACCTGATTTCCACCCAGAGGCCAATTTTTAGAAGGTCAGTTTTAATAAAAGGAGAGAGACTTTAGCACCCTTAGGAGATATTTTATTTTAGGGTATTTAATTTCAGGTGTCTTGAACCACCTCCTAAATGAGTGTGTCTTTGCTCTGACTAAGCAGGGAACCAACAGAGGTTGACAAATTAATAGCACAGATGACGACAGACAAGTGCTTGGACCTGTAGAGTTGTGTAGCGTAGACACAACTTCTGCAGCACAAGATCCCTGCAGTGATCCAGTCTCAGGTTCAAAAACCACACAAATACCACTCGAGCCAACAAAATCGGAACTATGGCAGGCTTATTCCTACTCCAAAAGTCAACAGGATACTTAAGTCCTAAAAAGAAAATAGCACAAGATTCATAAATCTGACAGGTGGAATGATTATTTGGGTTCGGTAGAGATTTGACCTTTGGATGGTCTGTGGTGATGAGATTGATAGACAAGGAGAAAATGGATAAAAAGAGAAAGAAATAGAGAGGCATTTGTGGTTATTTTCCAGGAAATGAAGTATCTTAAGAAATGAGAATGAAAATGAAATTTCTATTCCAGGCGAAACTAATACTGATTGTCTCAACTGGGGACTCAACATCAAAAACTTGAGCTGTTTTCCAAAAATGGCAATTCCAAAATATTTTTATTCTGAATCATTAATAAATATTTATTCAAGCAACGTTTTCTGTTTGAAATACTTATTTTGCTGATGTCAGTTAATCCTCTCCTGATAAAACACTTTATATCAATGATGCTGGAAGGCTAGAATATCATACCAAATGCAATCTATTAGGTAGTCAAAATGAAAAAAAAAAGAAAGATAAAGCTAAAATTCCTGTATTTTATATTATTTCCTTATGTATCAGACACTATAAGAGAACTGAGTTCCCGACGGAATATTTTGGTTCTGTTCTGCGGTAGTAAACTTGCCAATGGTTTTTACCTGTGGTAGTAAGGCAGGTGTCTAGTAAAATAGTTCTGTAGTTAATTAGAGCTCGCCTGTGCTTGCAAGAGCTTGCTAGCATGGGCAATACATCTCACAGCAGGTCAAAGGAGGATTTTTTTTTCCTCATATGACTAATGTTATTATCCTGAAAAACAGAAGGTGTAGTGGTGAAAAGGAACATCTTGCTAGAAAAGTCCTTTTCTTTTAGAGCTAGGGTTGAGTTTGACACAATTTTTTCCAAATTTTTTTTTTTACAAATTTTTACAAAAAACTCAGTGGAAAAAATATCATTCTCCTTCCACCTCTGTCTAAAGCACGAGATTTTTAACAGTTCTCACTATGACTCAAAAATCATCAACAGGAAACTTCCTAGAGTGAAGCCAGCACCTCCGAACCCCTCCCTGTACCATTTGTAATTTGCAAAGTCCAGCTTCAAAACCCACTTATTTCCTTAAAATAGCAGGGCTCCTGGATTCTCCCAGGAGCACGTGGGAGGTTTTTTAACCCCAGCTCATGACACGTGCAAGAAGATGTTACCGCGCTGTTTTCACAGCGAGTGAGAAGGAGCCTGTTTCTATCACAGGTGCAAAAATGTGGAACGAGACCTGTCAGTTTTGGAGGGGAAAAATGCACGAAGGGAAACAAAAGCTGCCAAGAAACCTCATCTTTCTCTCGAAGACCCAGAGCTGCAACACCGCATCACAGTTTCCGCCCTCTGCTCATATCAGCCTAATGCTGCAGCTTGTCACTCTTCAAGGAGGTTTTGTGGCTCAGCGAGTTCTGTAAGTCCTTTAATTTCACCGAGTGGAAATATAAATGCAGGAGCTTGTAAAATAAGGACAAGTTATGGGAAGCTCTGTGCTGGGTCTGTGTGTGTGCCTGTGCAAGTTTGAGTACATGTGTTGTTTCTCCTCCTTCGCCTGCGCAGATACTGCCCTGGCTCCTGGCCAGAATATCCGTGATCGTACCAACCGCTCCAGACCTACCGTTAGCTGCAATATATATCCAGTCACTTGAGATCACTTCCATGGTAATGGCTCAGGAATAAAAAAAAAAAAAAGACCTTCCGAGAGCTACTTCTGATTGCAGGAGGCAGTTGGAATATTTCGTAAGTGAATATTGCAATGATGTGTTTGAGCTTTGGGAGCTGTTGGAGGAAACGCCAGCAGAATTAGAAGCACGGCCCTTCTGGAGCTGTAAGGTGGAGAGTGAGCGCTTTGCACTTCATAAAGAGGCTGTAGATGCAGGAATGAGGTTAAAGCATGACAGAGAAATGTGGATGGACCCTCAGGACAACATGCTATCACATGGTCAGGTCCACATGTTTTGGACTTCTGCTTTAGTTGGTCACCTGTCAGCTTCCCAATACCAAAGACCATACAATCATAGAATCGCAGAAACATAGGATGGTTTGGGTTGGTGATGGGAAGGTCAGGGATGAACTCTGCTGGGTCAGGTAAAGCCCCAGGCACCGTTGGGGATGGGACATCATGGTGGGCTTCAAAGGCAGGCAAACAACTTCAGGGGACTTTATCAGAGTGTAGCAACAGGACAAAGGGCAGCGGTTTTAAGGTGAAAAGGGGCAGATTTAGGTTAGATATTAGGAATAAATGTTTTCCTGTGCGAGGGGTGAGGCAGTGGCCCAGGTTGCCCAGAGAAGCTGTGGATGCCCCATCCCTGGAGGAGTTCAAGGCCAGGCTGGATGAGGCTTTGGGCAACCTGGGCTAGTGGGAGGTGTCCCTGCCCATGTCAGGGGGTTGGAACTGGATGATCTTTAAGGTCCCTTCCAACCCAAACCATTCTATGATTCTATGATTCCAAGAGCCCCCCCATCTCTCCTGTAGCCCCCTTTCAGCACTGGAAGGTGCTGGAAGGTCTCCCCGGAGCCTTCTCTTCTCCAGGCTGCACAGCCCC
Source organism: Pterocles orientalis (assembly GCA_011057875.1). Taxonomy (NCBI): domain Eukaryota; kingdom Metazoa; phylum Chordata; class Aves; order Pterocliformes; family Pteroclidae; genus Pterocles; species Pterocles orientalis. Next base: position 1,223,936 of record WKFP01015311.1, on the reverse strand, counting down.
AACTCTCTCAGCCTGTCCTCGCACGGGAGCTGCTCCAGCCTCGGACCATCTCCGGGGCTCCTCTGGCCCCGCTCCAGCAGCTCCGTGTCTGTCCTGTGCTGAGGACCCCAGAGCTGGGTGCAGCACCCCAGGGGGGGTCTCACCAGAGCAGAGCAGAGGTGGTGGTGGTGCAGCTCAGGACACGGCTGGTTTCTGGGCTGCAAGCGCACACTGCCGGCTCATATTGAGCTTCTCGAGCTCAGTTGAGTCTGAGATAAATTAGGAAAATAAACCAAGGATAGGATATGAGAGGGAATTCCCCAGTTTCTTGCAAATCCATGACTTACATCCGTGATCTTGGGGTTGGTGCACTTGCCCTTGGTGCTGGACAACTCCAGCCACTGGCTGTCCTGGGCTGGGCAGTGCTGCTTCAGGGTGCACTGGTTCTGTCCCTCACACCAGCCACACTCGAAGTCTGGGTCGGCTTTCAGGCAAAGTCCGCAGCTGTCCCGCATGGCCCCGCACTTGTACAGGTGAACTAGAGGGACAGGAAAACAGAGAGGACCTGAGAGACGCAGACAGCACTGGAGAGCGGTGGGATGTCAGGGGGCAGAATGAAGAGCAAGAGAAGGGAACGTGTTCTGGGCTGCTCATCCCAGAGGAAGGATGGGACCTCTCCAGGGGAGTAAATAAAGGGGGGAAAAAATGTTTACATCCTTCTTGACATAAATTGCACTTGTCAGAGTTCATCCCTCATGAAAGATATTTTTGGAAGCTGAGAGCAGAAGGAAGGATGCTGCACTCAGTAGGATGGGGAGAATGGTGCTTGGGCAGCGATTGGCCTCAGTCCCTTCCTTTTTCAGAGACTGAATGTCATACAGTGCCACCTATAACAGTCTCAGCCTCACCTCTCCATCCTAAAATTATTTTCTAGACCTTGTCTATCGACAGCTTAGAATTTGGGATTTGTCTGGTGTGACACGACCCAGAACTGGGTGCTAAAGGTGATGCCACTCAGGTTTTCCCTTTAACAAAAATCCTAAAAGAGAATAGTAAATCCACGATGGTTCACTACGAGGCTGAATCCAGGGATTTACAATCAGCCTTTCCCCCTTCTTCTGCTCCAGAAATTCCTTCTGCTTTGCACTTTGAAGTACTAAGTTGATCCTCCTTTAATGCAGACAGCAATGATTAATGCTTAGATCCCTCTTGGGCTGCTAAATGATTAGAAGCAGTCAAGGTTTTTTTTTTTTCAAATAAAGCCTAAAAACATTGCAATCCTCCCATGGAATGAGATCATGTTTTTTATCCTGACTTTACAGATGTGTAAACAGAGGCCTGGCTTGCACAGGGGACTGGCACCAAAAGTCTCCTTCCTGAAGATGAAGACGGCAAAATCAGGCTTTCAGACTTGGTTGTTTTTTGTTTTTTCTGTATTTCTGGGCATGTTGGTGGATTTCTTTATAAAATGGGGGGTTTTCCCTTTCTGCTTCTGTTTTGTTGTGTCAGTAGGTGACCAGAGATTTGTCTGTGGTTATCACTAGCTCAAAGGCTTTGTATATGTGTGTTGAAAAGCTCTGGCTTTCTCTTCATGCCTGCATCCCAGAAGTTAGCAACTCTTGACCAAGGCAAGAAAAAGTTCACAAACTTTTGATTTCTCCAGGTTGGGTGCAAGAAAAGTTTGCAAACCAGCTCTCATCAATCACAGCGTGTTACAAGCCTCCTGGGATACAACCCTTTCCTTCATTTTCTGTTAGATTTCCTCAAATTTACGGAGTTGCTCAGCTTGCAATGCTATCAGTGGGTATCTCTGCAAGCATGTCACTAGGCTTGGTTTAGTTCAGCCTTCCAGCCTCCCAGCCCAGCCCGTGTGATGCTGGCTATGAAAGCAGTAGCATCTTGGTTGCTTGAAGGCAGTGTACCCCCATGCAACTGCACTTAGGAAGGCACTGGGTTTAATCCTGCCTCTGCCTCTCCCTATCAGTTTCCAGAGAAAAAGGTCTGCTTGTTTGCAGCACTGTCTAAAGCCCTGCCAGGGTTTTGTGTTTGCTTACAGCCACCACATTTACGCTAGTAAATAAAGTCCTCTGCATCCCCAAGAGCTTGTGGCATGCCTCCATGTGGTATATCCATGTGCACATTCCTAAGCTCTCCTCCTGACCCAAAACACGATGGTATCACCCAAACTACTCATTTGGGATAGCCACCAGCCAGTGCCACTTCCCAATTTTTTCCTGGTCGTTACTTATAATCTTTTGGGTTTGAATAACTCAAGAACTTGTAAGAGACTGAGCTAAAGATTAAGCACCATAGATATTTCTTGAGATCATCCTTTGGTCTGGTTTACATTACCAGCACAGACACGCCTAAAGACACAAACCACCATGATTATGAGATTGATTTTATTTCTACATCACCTAGGATGGCTCACTACTGCCTAAAAAAGGGTTCATGCTCTTGGCGTGGACCATGTTGCATCAGGAACACTCAGGCTATAACGGCAGCAGAAAACTGGGGCAAGTGCCTAAACCTTGACCTAAAGGCTAGCACAGTCCGTAGCACTGTTTGGGTCAATGAAAATTAGCACTGTCCTGGCAATGTTTTGGCACAGCTTAGAGAGCAGGAGAGAGGACGGACAGCTTCATGGAGAGAAGCTGGCAGTGGGAACATGGGCTTTGCCACATTGCTGGATGTCAGGTCTGGACAAGGGTCTCCAGCCTGTTTTGAGTAGGAAAGTGCAGGACTTCTGGTAGTCAGATTGGCTGTTTGAACCCACTGGCTATCTGAGACAGCAGAGAAAGACATCACGGGGTGGGTGCAGGAGGAGAAGGACGGGAAGAGGTCATGCCCCAAAGTTGCCTTCTGTATTGCTCTCCAGCTTCAAAGTGGTGTTGGTGGAAACCTCACGCACCACCCGTCAGCATGAAAGTGGGTGTGAAATGGTGTGAGAGGAACATGGGAGCACCGGATGGATGGGGACAGATGGAGTGGGAGAAGATGTGGAGAGCATCCAAGAAAAAAGAAGGTAAAGCGAGGGAGGGAGAAACTTCTTAGAGGTGGTGATGTGAGAAGGAGAGAGTCTGCAGGTCTGAGCTGTAAACACAAAACAGCCGAGAGGAGAGGTTGCCTGAGGGAAAGTCCTCAGGGTGGCTGAGGGTAATGGACAAGAAGGAAGAAGATGTGAATGGACCGTCCGTCTCCAGCAAAAATGCCTTCTTCAGGGCTGTGGCTGGACATGCAATATCCCTCTGTGAGCGGCACATCAATCCTGTGCCATCGATGGCAGTTAAACAGAGCCAGGCTCTGGGTAGGAGGTGGTTTTCTGTCCTTTGCCATTATAATTTTGTTTTGTTCAGACTTTTCTTTTTTTCCCACGGCAACCTGCAGCCTTTCTCCTCCCCCTCTCCCTTCCCCTGTTCATTACTACATCGCCTCTGAGCAGAGAGAGCCTGATCTCCCGGCATGTTAACTTGAAGAGCATCACTGCAGGAGAAATAAAAAGGGGGGAGAAAGCTGGAGAAGGAGGGGCGTAAAAAACAAGACACAGATACGTGGAGAGATGCAAGAGGCAAAGATGATGGAGGAAGAAGGAAAGCAACACAAGTGGCAGGGAGAATCGTATTTCTTAGGTGCAAAGTGAGAAGAGGGGGACACACACAAAGCACGCACACAAAAAAATTGGTAATTTGCAGAGTGCAGAGAACAAGTATGCACCAGACAGCACGGGGAGATGGTGGCGGCTTTGTTAAGTGTAGGGAGCGATGCGGTCCGTTGCTAAGGTTACCGCTTCCAAGGACAAGTTGAAATAACTCTTTACCTTTGTTCTGTGCTGGGTTGTCAATGTTGAAATTCCCGTTCCACACGACCGTCAGCTCCACCGGCAGGCTGTTAATCTCCATCCCTTCATATGAATACTAGAAGTGGGAGAGGAAAAAAAAAAACAACCAACAAACCCGACTTACATGGTGCCCAGAGGACGGAAGCGATGGGATGGGATGGGCTGAGATGGAATGGGATGGGATGAGGTGGGATGGGATGAAGTGGGATAGGGTGGGATGGGATGGGGTGAGATGGGATGGGATGAGATGATGGGATGGGATGAGATGGGATGGGAAAGGGCAAGAGGTGGTGCCACAAGTTGGGAACAAGAGAAATGAAACAGTCACCTACCTCCCTAACCACCATTACCTGCCAGAAAGCCATGGGAAGCTTTCAAAGTTCTGGTTTGTTTAAATTTTTTTTTTCCACAATAGAGCAAGCCATAGTCTATTTAGCCATTAGGTGATTATAACAGAATCATAGAATGATAGAATTGTTTGGGTTGGAAGGGACCTTAAAGATCATCCAGTCCCACCCCCTGCCATGGGCAGGGACACCTCCCACTAGCCCAGGTTGCTCAAAGCCTCATCCAGCCTGGCCTTGAACCCCTCCAGGGATGGGGCATCCACAGCTTCTCTGGGCAACCTGGGCCACTGCCTCACCACCCTCACAGTGAAAAATTTCTTCCTAATGTCAAGTCTAAATCTCCCCTCTTTCAGCTTATAACCGTTACCCCTTGACCTCTCACTACACTCCCTGATAAAGAGTGCCTCCCCATGTCTCCTGAAGGCCCCCAAGATCATATTCTGTGATTTAAACATAGTTGCATGTGATGGGACTTATCTTGGAAAGCTACCTTCTTGGTGTTGAGCTGAGCTCTGAAGAATATTTTGCCAACTCTTGGGTGCACCTCTAACGAGCACATTATACACGGTGGATCTACCATCCAAATATACCTCTGCTGTGTACTCCATAGATGCTGAGCGTATATGTAAGGTGATATTTTGAAGAACTCTTGGGAGATGAGTGAGGTCTCAGAAAGCAGGGAACAGGCATGTCACGGAAATACCTTAAAAAGGGGGGAAAAATGAGGTTCTGTGTAATTATAGACCTGTCAGCCTAACTTGGCTTCCCAGAAAGAAAGCACACCAAATTATTAAACAATCAATTTATAAGCACCTGCAAGATGATAAGGTGATAAAAATCAGCCAGCATAGATTTGTCAAGAACAAATTGTGTCAAGCCAATCTAATTTCCTCTTTTGACAGGCTTAATGGCTTTGTGGATAAAAGGGAGGCAGCAGATGTGATTTATCTTGATTTCAGTAGAGTATTTGCTACTGTCCTACAGGAGATTCCCATAAACAGACTAGGGAAATATGATCTAAAAGTAGCCACCATAAAGTATATGGAAAAGCTGCCAAAAAAAAAAAAAAGAAAAAAAAAAGAGTAGTCAAATAATTCAATGTTATGCTGGGAGGGTGTTTCAAATGGAGTATTGTCCAGGGTCTGGCGTTTTTCAGTATTTTCACTACTGACTGGGATGACAGAGTGCAGATCTCATGAATGACACTGTTCTGGGAGAGGGTGCACAAACATCCAAAAGCAGGGTTAAGAATTCCAAACAAGCTTGACAAATTGTAGAACTGGGCCAAAATCAACAACATGAAATTCAATACAGGCAAGGACTGAGTATTCTTCAGTAGGAGAAATCAATGCAAACAAATACAAAATTGGAGTGACGGGCCAGTGCTGCAGGAAAGGGTCTGGGGACTACTGAAGATCACAAACAGATTGTGAATCAACAACGTCATATTGCTGCCAAAAAACCAAACAAATCCCATTTGGGGATGCGATAGATAGAGTTTGCTACATATGTAAGCCTCAGGAGGCATTTTTTTTTTTCCTCTATCAGAACCAGAAGGGTTTCAGCTGGAGTTGGGAATATCCAGTTTCCAGCAAATATATATGAAAAAAGCCGTAGAAAACTTCTGAGAGAGTTGGACAGATTTAAACAAACACTTGTCAGGCACAGCCAAGGCACATAGATCTGGTCTTGATGAAGGAAATGGAAGCCGGTCTCTGGAGGCCCTCTCCACTCGGAGAGCTCTCTGACACGTGGTGCTTGGGGTATTTTTTCAGCCAGATTTTGGTTTATGATAAGCCAGTTCACAGAGGGTTCACCCCATTGCCCGACAGATCCCATTGCCCACCTCCATCAACAGCTTCCATCCAACACTTCACTCAAATGGCAAAAAGCCTCATAATGGGAGAGGAGGCGGTTGCTTAAAGGACAGAATGGGAAAAAGGTAAGAAGGGGAGAGACATTTCATGTCTGCTATTATTGCTGACCACAGTGCACATAAGGACTGATTCTCCTGAGATCAGGAATCTCCTACTGCACTGGGATCTATAGTGGGACAAACTCCCACTTTTAAAGAAAAAGACATTTTTCCCCACTACAAGATTAAATATAATTATTTCTGGTTTGGTTGGGTATGTTTTAGAGACCACTAAAGGGTTCCCCATCACGTCAAGCCTCAGTGTGGTTTTCCACAGAGATGCCAAAGCTCTGGGTCTTTAGAGGCTGTTTTTTTCTGTATCCATTAATTGCCGTATAATTGCGGAGTAAATCGTATATGGTGATTTCTGTCCATTATGGCAGTCGCACAGTAATTTCTCTTTGGACAAACTAAACACAATTAACGGCTAATCTGCAAAACCCTGTGATTACGATCTAGTTGTAGGGTATTTATGGGTATAAGCTTTGTGGTTACCATGGAAGTAAAGAGCAGCCGCAGGTTAGCAGAGTCCTTTGCAATAGGGTTGTACCCGCCAGTCTCGTTCAGTATTAGCATTTTTATGACACTTCTCGGTGTCACTGCCAGCAAGACGATGCAGAACCGCTTGGACTCACAAGGCTGGCTTTTCACAGCTTTTTGGAGCTCGGAGCAAGGATGAGGAGACAGGAATGGGAAGGAGAGCGTGTGAAAAATAGAGAATAATTAATCTTCTGCCACTCAGGAGCTTTGCAGGCGCTTGCTTTGCACAGCACTTTGCAAATGCTGGTTGGGAATGGGAAAGAGCAAATATACAGAACCACTGGTCATCTTTGATACAGAAATCGAATCTGTAGGTACCTGGGAAAATGCTACTTTCTGCCTCGGCAGAGCCTCACATGCGTGTTTTGGGATGTAGCTGTTAGCAGAGCCCAGACAGAGCTGCTGGAGTCCCCCAGAGCCTTTCATCCCACTGAGGATCCCAGTGCCAGCAGCAGGAGCCCAGCTGGGATTTTAGATCTTATCTGTGGCACCAGGGGCAAACATATATATTAGACTTGTTAATGCAACAGACTTGATCCAGAATTGGAAAAGGACGTGAGGGAACAAACAAGGATACCCATGGAAGAGCGCCAAGGATGAAGCCAGCTGGGGACTGGAATGAGGATGCTCTCTGTGCCCAGCCCGTTCAGATAGCTCATGGGCTGCACGGTAGTGAAATAGAACAATTTGCAAAGTTAACAGTGAGTAAATGCTCCGTCCTCTTCAGACCACAGGAGCTGCTAACTCATCGTGACCTCTGTTCAAAGCCCGCTGAACTCAACAGGAGTCTTTGAAAAGGATTCGCTCAGCTGTAACAATAAGATGGAAATATGTTTCCGAGAAGAGAACAAAAAAAAGGATGGTGTATCGATCTCCAGGACAGCAGAGCTTCCTGGATACTCCTGCTAAGAGCATTCATACTCTTAGGGCTTGTATGTATACATTGCCCCGCACAACTTTCTCCAGCCTAGGCAAAACTGCTCAGAAGATATATAGCTGACCCCTAAATCTGCCAAATCTGGATTCCCACCATGCACATCAAAACAGAGGGGAAAATTATAGCCAATTTAGGAGCCCAAACTGAGAAAGAGAGGCTGCCCTTCCAGAAAAGCAGACTGGCTTTCATCAGGAAATGCCAAAAAGGAGCTAAAAGGTGCTGCTGTAATTCACAGGGACAGCACAGCATGGTTTGAACTCCCAAGCATCAGTTCTTCGTCTCCTAAACTCTTTGCTGGTATCAGATACTCCTGCAACACAGGCTGAGCCCATCACATCACCTGGCCAGTCCCAGACCTGGGACTGAATTTTTATGGCTGGGACAATAGAACCCACATCATTATTGGGTCTTCCCTGTGATATTTGAGTCTAGATAAATAATAATAATAATGCATCATAATAACTGAGAAGTGTATGTTCAACACACAGCCCTGTGCTTGTCTTCCTTTGGCCACCCTTAAGTGTGTTTTCCCATGATTTCTGTGAATAGCTCCTCATTTTTTCCCAGCTGTGTTTGGGTTTTTTTTAAATTTTATTTTATCGCTCCTTCCACTGTGTGAGCCACACCACAGACTCAAACGCCCCTGAGGGCTTAGATATTGAAGCAGGCAATGACAACGATCATGGCATGGTCAAGTGGGTCTTCTCTCATCTATCTCCCTGTTCCTCGTGCCGAAGGATGCTAATATTGGGCTGACTGCAAGTGCTGGGGCTCCCACTGGGGAGATTGCTCTCTGCCCTAATAGATCTGGCACTTTCAGCCATTCCTGTTGACGTTTTCACTTACTTCTTTATATGCCTCCTTAGCTCTCCTCCTTTTCATTTCCTTCCATCACTCTGTGTCCAGGCTGTTGGCAGAGCTATCGTCAGTGCAATAAGGAATAGCAGGCAGGGTCTCTCCAAGTGATAATTGCGTGCCTTGGGTGGTGTGATAGAGGACAAAGCCCAGAGCTAGAGAGTCTCAGACCACTTGACAAGAACAATAATTGTCCCCAAGCGTGCTGCCTGCAGTGACTTATTGCTGTTATCAAATGAAATATCTCCAGGAAAGAGGGGGAGAGGCAGAACTGGCTATTGACTGGACCGAGCACCTAGGCACCATCAGGGCTGGATATGACATTACTGACAGTCCATCAGATAGGGTGGTCCCACCTGGGTGTCTTTATAACATCTCTTAACTGAAGTTGGAGCCACTTAGAAAAGCTCCTGTTTACGATGGTACCCTGGTATAAATCCTGAGGGACTAGGCAGCGGACAGCAAGAATTAAGGCTTTTTTCCTGATCCTAACCTGTGTGAGAGCAGGAAAAATCCTGCGTTTTGCAGAAGTTATTTTGCAAGAGCTGAATTTGAGCTTGTCAATGCTTAGTGTATGATGGGAGGATGTAGATCTTGAGGCTTACGATGGAAAACAAGCCAAGAACAATTGCTTAGTCTAGCATGCATCACCAACTAAGATCTGCTGGCAGGATAGCATCCCTTCAGGGACCCACCACCACAACACATCCCTCCCACTCTCCTTTGGACCTTCTCCAAGCCTGCAATGCAGGTGCTACATTCAGTGTCTCATCCAGCAACTCTGCCGAGTAAAAAAAAAAGCTCTGTCAAAGGGGGTTGATTCAATTTGCAAACAAGCTCATACGGCTGTTTCTAAAGCCAGGTGACCCTCAGAGCAGAGGCTCATTGTATCGCAGTGGCTCCAGACTGAATGCTAATTCTGGCAGGGAAGGAAATGATCATGATGGAGACATATCTACAGCACTCCTTCCCTATTGTCTGTGTCCTCTGCCACCTGCTCAAACAGAGCCGAGGCTTCTCTGTTCCCTTTTTTGTATCTGTGTGAATGTTGCTGTCTTTTGTCTGGCTCTCCTTTCCACATCTCTTTCTCTCAGTGTCTGGCAAATTCAGAGCAACAATGAAATAACATTCTTGAAGAAAAAAAAAAAAAAGAACTTAAATCAGAGTCAAAGTGCCTTCGAAAGGAAAGGGAAGAAAAGGGAAGAAAAGAGAAGGAAAGAGAGGGAGAGGAGGCAGAAAACAGGATAGAAACCAATTGAATTTATTAAAAAAAAAAGCCTCTCTCCCTGGAGAAGGGACAGGTCGACCTGAGCCACCACCGAACATGGGACAGGGTCCTACAGACACCACACAGAAGCAAGGGTGTGGAGTGCCTTGGTATGAACCTGAGACTCAGCCCTGCCAACCTGCACAGCTCAGGTGTAGCCTTGAGTGTTCTGGCATGAAAACAGGAAAAATCAACACGGTGCTGTCACAGCACTCGGGCATCCCATGAGCAAATGCATCTGGGGATTCATCGGAGCCCACTTCTCTGGTGCTAGGCACTAGCAATTTCTTGCAGCATGCAGGTAGCATGGGCGTAGTAACCATTACCTCTCAAAATCAGGATTATTTACTGGATACCACAAACTCAGATGCTGAGAGGGACCCTCCAGGACTACTGAGGCAGTCACTGCCCCACTCAGCCCAACCATGCCTAAAATCAACCCGAGATAATTCATGCTGATGCCTATTTGTGCCAGAGGATTCACGACTCTAAAGGGTGGCTAAGACTTCCCTGCTAAGACTCTTTGGAATTTGCCCAGGTCCATAAAATGCCCCCTTAGCCAGGGGCTTTCACCATTGTAAAAGAAAATATTTTTGTAAAAAAGTGTGATGCCACCTTAATTTCTCACACCATCCATCTGTGTGACATCTCAAACCTGGATGCTCACAGGCCACTAACCAGTACTGAAAATCAGGGGGAGAGAGTGGGACAAAGAAGCAAGTACAAGAGCATCATTGGGAAGAAGTTGCTTGTTTGCAACAGATCATAAAATACGTGAATTGTCTATAATCTGCAGCATGCTGCTTAATGCAGCAGAATATGTTGCGACCAATTTTAACAAGCGCTGCCTGGCGTGGAGTGGCAGAGCTGCAGTGAAGTGGCTAAAGCCTGTAATTAGCTCTTTGCCTAATAAATCATCTCGTAGTAGCAGCAATGAAAATGACTCAAATGAATGTCTCGGAGACATCAATCTGCTGGAGAAACCTCTGGAGAAGCAGAGACCACTATTGCACACATGCACAGTTCCTGGCAGATGCCAGCGTCTGCCACCAAAACTGTCATTGCTGCAGTGACAGCACCATCACGACTCACACAGGCTCCCTGCGAGGAGGGTCACTGGTCCTGCACTGGGAAAGCGGAGGTGGGCAGAGGCAAAGGGACTAATCAAAGGTCATACAGTGAGTCAGAGGCTGGAGGAAGGTTTGTCTCAAGCCTTCAGCATCTCACCCTGCTCTTGACCTGGCATCCGTCAGACTGTTCATATAAGGTTTTATACGTCCCGTTACCAAAACCCCACGGAATAACCTTAACTCTCCATGTTGACACAAACGCTTGTTCCCTTGGAAACCCTTCTGAATGCACACAAGGATGCAGCACTGTGAGGATATGGGCACGTTCAGCTGATAACAACGCCTGTGGGTCATGGCTAAGGTGCTCCAGCACAGCCAGATGCTGGAATCCAAGGACAGAACAACTACTGTGTGGTTACACAGTTTTTAAGCTGAAAGAGGGGAGATTTAAATTAGGGAGATTTAAATTAGATGTTAGGAATAAAAATATTTTCCTGTGCGGGGGGTGAGGCAGTAGCCCAGGTTGCCCAGAGAAGCTGTGGATGCCCCATCCCTGGAGGGGTTCAAGGCCAGGCTGGATGAGGCTTTGGGCGACCTGGGCTAGTGGGAGGTGTCCCTGCCCATGGCAGGGGGTTGAAACTCGATGATCTTTAGGGTCCCTTCCAACCCAAACCAGTCTGCGATTCTATGATTCTACAGGGGCAGCCTTTCCTTGACTGTGGTTGGAATTGTGTAGGTAATCAGGTCAAAAGGGCTGCAACACAACCTTAGATCCCATCAGGACAGTGCTGTAGGCATTTCTGGTCCTCTTTGCCCCACATCAATCCCGAGCACTCAGGGTTTGCTCACCGAAGTGTTCTGGCACTGCACGCTGGAGCTGTTGAACCTCAAGGCAGGGACCCTCTGCTCATTGCCCTGGATGTTCAAGACGCACTCGTAGCCTCGCTGGCCCGACTGAGGCTGGGGAAGGTTCTTGGCTTTCAGCGTGATCGGTTTGATCACTTCCACTGGCACCAGGATCTTCTCTGCCTGCAGCAGCTGGGGACAGTCCTGGGGAGAAAGGAGACAAGATGCCAAGTCAGCACATGGGTTTCCCAGCCCCAGGTGGAGTCTGATGCTTCTCAACCTTCTCACTTCACGCTTCACTTCGAGTGATTGCAAAGCCTTTGCATCTCCCTGGGACTCAGCCTATTACAAGGGCATTCAAGGAAAATTCCCGGTAAGGCTCAGATAAACAGGTGAGGAAGGATTTCTTTTACAGATAATCCTTTCCTGTCTCCCCTGTTCACACTACAGATTTACAATCTTCAGGACCCAAGGAAGTTACCTCTGGTGCTTTTAGTAATAACCAGGTAGTGGCAAAGCAATTGTGTCCCATCCAGGGACTTAGCCCTGGTCTCAATGCCTTGATGTGAGAAGTGAATAAAGCAAAAATCTGAGCATAATTCCTTGCCTCCCCAACAGCCAAGGCACCGTTGTACGAAAGGCACAGCTCCAGCTAACTCCAGCAAGACATGTTGCAAGCTACAGTTACATAGTCTGTACCATTAAAAAGAGAGTTTGATTTGGCTTAGAAGGGGACATCTGTGATATTTATTACAGATGGATCCTTCTCCCAAGAAACAACTATTACACAATGCATGGAGATCCCCGGGAACCAGTTGCCAGCGTTTCACAGAAAGAGGAATGGTAAGTGGATGCTGCTAATCCAGTGCCTCTTGGTGGGTCCCTCGCACAGGTAGAGGTCTGGGCACCCAAAGCTGCATTGCAGAATGCTGTATTCAAAGTCTCATTAATTTGCAGAGCTTTAGTTAAAGTAGCAATGCACTGCTGCTTTAGAGTACTATCAGACAACTGCAAGCTGTCAAATTCGTGTATTCTAGGAAGCTATCAACTCTTTAGGAAATTACTGCAGCGTTCGCCTGGCTAATCCAAGGCAGTTTGATATAAAATGAGATCCCTTAAACAACCACTACACCAGGCTACAAAACATAAGCGTGCCATATGCACAGACCACGCTGATCTCTTCTGAGTGCCTGGCAGTCCCCTCTTTTAAGTCTTTTCCATTCGGAGATGCCAAGAAAAAGCCTGTACCCTCTTTTCCTTCTCTGCACTGTACTTGGCACACTGCCTGCCCTCCATAGAGCACCATGGTACTGCGATGGTGCACCCACCCTGTCCAGTCCAGAGATCAACACCATTTCAGCTTGTCCTGCCCAACGTTTAAGCCAGGTCAAGTGGTGCAAGCAAAGACAGGGAGCTTACATAAAAAGGTGCAAGCTTAATCTGTAGGTGTGGGCAAGGGACACTACAAGGAAAATGATTGTTCCAGGGGTGGAAAGTAGAGAAAGGGACTGAAAGGTTCAAAAAGTGGAATTTATGGCTTATGAGAGGCTGGGAGCTTGTTAGAGCAGATGGTGGAAACATCTTAGTGAAGCAAATAGCTTAGGAAGATAAAGAAATGGATTAGACGTATAACATCTGCAGTTACACCAAACAGGAATAGAATTACAAGAGCCATCAATCATCACACTGCGGGTGTGAACCGATGCACAGCCAGGGGCAGGAAGAAAATCTAATGTCTACCCAGCGCTCCACTGCAGTGAAGTCCAGAAGACTTCCCCAAAGAGGGTTTGTCTGTCCCAGTGGGGATGCCAGACTTAAGAGCCCTTATGGGCAACCTGATTTCTCATCTGCACTTATGGGGTTGTGCTAATGGTGTAAGTACTTGACAGCTGCTGGTGGATTTCCTTTGGCTTTGCCCAGGCAAACACCAGAACCAGGACAGCCAGGCACACAGTAATTGGAATTGGATGGAGGTGAACCATCTTGGTGGCAATTTGTCTTTGCTAATCTGGTACAAGGAGCATCTTAACACATGCTACCAAGGACTGAGGCTTAATAGGCCATCATGTCAACCTGGCTGGATGGTGTAAAGATTAGACGTGGTGAGCCCATGGGGTACTGTATTGCAGTGATGAGCTTTGCTCTGCCATTTTGGGGATTCTGGTGCTGAGCAGCACTCCACCAAGCAGACGTGTGAGGAGGCTCCAGGAAGCTGAGTACATGAGCGATGGAAGTTGCCGTATGCCCCATCATACACAAGACACAGCTGGTGTAGAAAGAGGCTCTGTTTGACTCCCAACAGTGCTTGAGGATCTACATCCTGTTCCAACACTCTCTGCTCTTACTGTTAGTCTGTCCCATGATGAAATGCACCCCAGGGAACTCCTAGTGCTGAAGCACAATGGTTCAAGTGTCATAGAAGCGTTTGTCTTGACAAAAGGGCAAGGATGGACAGTCTTTTCAACCTTGAGTCCAATGGTCCTACCCTAACAAGGCGTGCCAATGTTAAGGTTAGCTGCAGGGTTATAATTTAACTCTGAGGTTAAGGCATAATTTAACCCTGGATGACTTAGACCTATAAAAACCAGAGAGCAGAAGAAGGAGGTGGTCTAGTCTACATTAAAACATGACTGAGATTTTCTGGTTCTGATCATGCCAGCAGATACCATGTGTAAACACCATTTGGGACTACATGGCTTCAACACCCCCTGAATCTTCCCCTTCATTTGCCCAACATGTCCTGAGACCTCTGAATCAGCTCCCTCTCTCTCTTCTGGCATGAGAAAAGACCTTGGCAACATCTTCTTCATTTTTTTTCCTCCCCAGTTATAGGAGTTGAGAGAGAGATGGGTTGGCAAAGCGAATTGATGGGACAGGAGGATGGGAAAGCCCTATCTGCCGCTGAGCAGCCATTTCCCAAGAGTTGGGCATTTTGCTTGATGTCTGTCAAACAGAAAAGCTTCTGAAGGGGGCTGGAGGATGGGGGTTGGAGATAGTCCACTATGTTACCTGCAGGCCAATCCCAGCTCCGCAGCCTGGTCTTTCTTGTCTGGCTTTATCCTGTCCCCCCCCCACCACTGGTGCTGTAACCTTTCCGATAACACTTGTTTCAAGTTCATTAACAAGCAGTGATTGCGGCAGCTCCAAAACAGGATTCGTTTGCATATAAAAAGCTTTGCAGTGCTGTGAGGAAGTTCATTATAGATAATTGAAGAGGCAAGCGCCATAAAGAGGAAATCCTCCCAATGTGGCTTTATCTGATTGACCTAATGTTCTTTCTAATTGAAACAGGGGGAGGGAAAGGCAATTTCATTGGGTGATGTACTGCATAAAACCTCAGAGCTTGGACTAGGCTCTGGGTTCAGATTCAACGTAGTTCTCTTTTTGCAGCCTCTGTCAAGCTCCACCCAGCCAGCTTTGGATGCCTGGTCAGCTTTGTATTTTTGAGGACAAAACATCGACTTGCTCAGAGCAGACCCTGAAGCAGAACCCAAGCGGAAGGGTCCTCAATAAAGAGTTATCTTGGGCGTTTTCCAGCATATGTGGTTTTTCTTCACCCTTCTGCCGCAATGGACATCACCCAGGTTGGAAAAGCACAGTTTTCACATGATGTAGGGGAAATAAAAACATCCATGCCAACAACTGTACCAAGGAAGGGCACAGTCTTCAGTATATGATAAATTACGCCTTTGCCTCAACTCTAAGGGAAGCCGGTTCAGGTTCCAGAGGAGCTAAAATCCAATTTAATCTCTAGCAGGGCAACACATTTGAAAACGGACTCTTGTTGATTCATTTTGTGTTCATTCTATTCCTTAAATGCTTTCAAATGAGTCAGTCTCTTTAAAATAATAACCTCCACCCTTGCCAATTACTCCTATCAGCGGCAATGCACACCTCCAATCACCAAATTTTGCCAGTTATCAAGTCAGAGAGCTTTTGCAGTGAAAACACCACGTGAAATGGGCTGTACTCATTGGGTCGATGGTAGTTTAATTCTCCTTATTTATAACTCCTTGTAGAACGCCTGCAAATGTGTTTTGCTGTAGCTTGCAGAAATAATGAAGTCGCAGAAATATGAGAAGCCCTTCTCTCCTTTTCTCTCATCTGTGTGGTATGGCCTTTATCAGAGCGATACCCGAGTGAGTCCCCGGTGAGAGCCATCATGAGAGCTCTGCTAAAGAGGGCGATGAAACCTCTCTGAGGCTATGTGGTCTTAGCACTGAACTAATTAGTTTGGTTCCTTTATGGCGCTTCATATATATATAGTTACAACTTCATGGGGATTTCACCGTGCTGTTTTCCTGTCAAAGCTGGAGACTGACCAGAGACTCTGAGTTATCATCCTCTCCTAGGGACGAAGCACGCAGGGATCTTTCACAGTCTCGTGATATTGCATGGGGTTTCTTCTAACCTCATTCTGTACAGTTTCACTCTTGCATTCTTTCACTCCTTTGTACAGTTGTGACTCTATGTGGCCAGGATCATGAGCTCAAATCTCAAAGGAAAATGGGTCTCATCAACCCGAACGGTAGGCGTGCTACATGGGAGCAGGCAGAACATCCCTGAGGGTTTATCACAATGGCCGATCCACTGGTTAATAGTCTCCACCTGATATTGGAGTCCCAGTTCACCAGCCTTCCCCTGTGCATCCCTTGTGATCAGAGCATTGATGGGAGGGAATCTTTCCATGCTGCTCCCTCACAATGCCTGGTAGCATGAACTGGATCTCCACTTGCTACAAATGGAAACTAGAGCTTACCTATTGCTGTCTGCATTGTAGGCATGATTGGCAAGATAAACTCAACTCTTGGCAATGGATTCCCACCCTTCCATTCCCGGAAGAATAGGAAACATCTCAGTTCAGGAACAAACATAGCCACCACCACAAATTTCTCCACTCCTTATCTCAAAGCATCCAGCTCCCCTTTCCTCCTCTCAAAAAAATCCATTTCTTCATCTTCAACTTCAGAGGGTCTTTTAAAGACTTTTCTTTCAACACCCCTCATTCCACAACAATCTTTGTGCCCCATCCAAGCCATCTTGCCCAGAAGGAACACAATCACAAAGTGAATCTAAGTGGGAACCGTAACTTACTCAAACCCTTTGAGACCCCACAAGAAATGAGTCTCAGATTGTTATTTACTCACACATTACGTAAATACAGCACATCCTTTGTTCATCTGCTCTGCTGAGATGTGGTGGACCATTTTCCCTGTGCTCCCTGTGGCTTTCTTACCCTCCCACTCTTTGCTGTAATTAAGTCAAGAGGGTAAGATTCAAGAGACAGGGATTGTGTCTTTATAAAGATATTTAAACCAGAGTGTCTGGATGCTTTGTTAGTTAGGTTAGATTTAAAAAAAATAATAATTAAAAAGACAAAATAAAATAAGGAAAGAAAAACAAAAAGGAAGGGAAGGAAGGGGCGAAAAAAAAAAAGGGAAAACAGGAAAAAAACCCCAAAACTTTTTTTGTCATTTACTTTAGAGGAATCAGATTTCATTTGGATAAAAAGCAGGAAAAGAGCAAGTTGGCAGATGAGAGGCAGCAGGGACTGCCTGGAATATGTTACCTAAGCTTCTCTCTCACACCTCAGCCTGGTCACACTAGGTCAGGGCTGTGACACCATCCGAGGAAAATCAGACGCTTGTTTAGCAGCTACCCTGTACTGCTGCGAACAGAGGGCTTCGGGCTTCAGGGCTGACAAGCTGGTTCTTTTGATGAATCACTTTTAAAATTCTTGCATAACTTCCCTGCCTCAGGATAATTTGGAGAAGGAAGCAGCAAGGAGCTCAGCATTCCCATTGCAGGAGGGGAAGGGGTGAGTTACAGTCCACAGTTGTGTTTACATTATTACATCGCTAATTCTTAGCATCACAAAATTATATTTAAAATTTACATGAACGGTGCCAGGGAATGTTATTAGGTTATAAAGTGGAATCAGGTCAATGCTTTGTAGGCAGGATTCCAAGCTCCATAAATTTCTGGATGTACTCCCCCCAAATTTACATTGGCACCAGGGGCAATCAAACCAGCCACAAAAAAGCTCACTCGGTCAAAGAATTTTTTAATGCACCATATATTTTAGCTGCACTTCCTAAGTTTACAATGTTGTTAGTTTGATTGATGGTGTGCTTATTTATTGGCATAGCAAAAGTAATAATACACGAAGAAAATGCTCAGAACTTTAAAGGCAACTGATGAGGAGAAAGCAACAGGATTTATGGGAAGTGTAAACATCTGCAGAGACAACAAAGAAATAATTGAGTCCTTGCTTTGCTGTCACTTCTGATGGCTCCTTTCTAGTTAAGAGTGTTCCATGCACTCAGGAGAAAACAGCAGCTCTCTTTTGTTAGATATCGCAAGTGATTCTGGTGCCTGGGAGAAGGTGGTTGCCCTGAAGGCTGGTCCTCAGTCTATGGAAAAGATTTGGCCCTGTTTAAGCTCTGGGCACAGATTAGAGAATCATAGAATCACAGAATGGTTTGGGTTGGGAGGGACCTCAAAGATCATCTAGTTCCACTGCCCCTGCCATGGGCAGGGACACCTCCCACTAGCCCAGGTTGCTCAAAGCCTCATCCAGCCTGGCCTTGAACCCCTCCAGGGATGGGGCATCCACAGCTTCTCTGGGCAACCTGGGCCACTGCCTCACCACTCTCACAGGAAAATATTTCTTCCTCATATCTAATCTAAATCTCCCCTTTTTCAGCTTAAAGCCGTTACCCCTCGTTCTATCACTACACTCCCTGATAAAGAGTCCCTCCCCAGCTTTCCTAGGAAATGACCCAGGTCTGCTGAGAGCTGGATGCCAACCTAGGACTATTCTGCCTCTGAAGTCAGTCCACACATCTCTGCTCATCAACATTAATGATTTTATCCTCCTTTAATTCCTTATTAATAGAGCGTTTCTCAGCTGGTCCATTATTTCACAAGGATCAAGGTCAGGCTGCCATAATTATCCATGCACCACATTTATCTTTTTTAAATAGAGACACAACATTAGCTTTCTTTCAGCCCTTTGCTGCTTTGACACATGCTCAGAAGGAAAAGTAATGATTCGGAGAGCAGGAGCCTTCTGGTCACTGGATGAAAGGAGTGGACTAGCGACAAAAATAGTGGAAGGTAGTGTCATTAGGTACATCTGCTCAAAGGAGAGGGGCTACTGGAGACATGCAAGAAGTCTCAGTTCTGGTGTTTTGTGAGTAACTGCCTGGTTTTGAAATTATAAGAAATATGAATGTGTGCTTTGAGGAAGGTGGTGTATGTGCAAGAGGCACAATAACTGTGTATTTACTGGGATAAAGTCTATCCTCAGGGCAAAACCCTGGTTAGGTAGAACAGCCCTTCAGAATAACAAACATAGTAAAGCTGGGTTGTGCAAAGCCGTGGAAAGCATGGAGCAGAGAATAAAGCAGCTTATAAAGCAGTCATGGATTCCTTTTCTAATTATTATTACAAAAATCTGCATTTTTCTGCCTAGCCAGGCTTCTGTCCTTCTGCAAGGACTTCTGTCTGGAGTTCATAAGACCTTTCATGGCTATCCAAGCACTCTAGATGCATGCACAGCACCCCAGCAGCCCAGCGAGGCTGCAAAGTTGGAGCATTGCAATCCCCCTTGCTGCACATCCATATAGGTATCAATGACTCCATGTTGCTCCCCAACAAAGCTAAGTTTCCTCTACATTTTTGCCCTCAAATGGGTATTGCATGCGTAAGGGACATTCTCCAACCCAGGCTCCCTTAGAAGTGACAGGGGATCTCATGTCAACATTCCCACATGGGGATTTCTGGTGTCTAACAAGGATTTGAGCAACCTGGTCTAGTGGAAGGTGTCGAGTGGAACTCGATGATCTTTAAGGTCCCTTCCAACCCTAAACATTCTGTGATTTTATGATGGAGCCCATGCTGGAGATCTGCCTTCCCAAGAGAGGGACGAAAGCCTATTTCTCCTCTGAAGCTGCCCATTTTCACATAGTAGGAACTTGGCATCTTTGAGAGCTCCAGACTTTGGCCCATCTAATGGCCGAGAACGGTCAATGGGTTCAGAAGTCAACAGAGGAGACAGAGTAACAGATGGACCGGATGTGCACATGCAGGCCACATTGACGCAATCCTGCTTCCTTTGGAAACCAGGACAGGCGCCCAGAGAGTCATAATGCTTTGGCTTCCACAGTGGGAAGGTTGTGATGATGATATAATGGCTCTTGTCACACTCCCCCTCACTGAGATCCGTGACAGCATGAGATAAGGTCCAAGCCAAAGCAAATGGACTCATGCGCGAAGACAAGACGGGGAAGGAGAGTCTGGGCTCAGCCTCCTGGAGATGCCCCAAGCAGGGCAGGAGACACATTCCAGCCTCACCTCTTATCTGCAGCTTCAGCATCCTGAGAATGTTTCTCCTTGGCCAGGTCCCAAAAGCTCCTATGTCCCAAAGCAGTGAATGCAGCTGATGTGACAATAGAGAAAAGCAAAATCTTCCTGCTTCAGAGCCAGGCCATCGTCCCAAACTAAGACTGAATGGGGAATTGTCTTTTGCTCCTCAAACTGTAGGGTGCCATGCAGATCCTAGCAGTCCTAACAGATGCCCAGGCAGCCAGAAAATCCTTTAGCCACTTGAGGCATTGCAATGGCATTGCACTGAGACAGGCTATCAAAACAACCTAAGCTCTTCCCAATGTTATTTCAAGGGTTCTGCGTTGGTGGGGACAGATGAATATTGCCCTGTTGCATTCTGAGATCACTCTGACCTGAAAGATAAATGATCTTGCATTATAAAGATGAGCAGCCCAACTATTTGGAGTAACATTTAGAAGGGACACAGTACTGAGTGTCAGATGCTTCTTACATCTCCAGTCAAACTAATCTCCCTGAATTGGTCCCAGAAATTGCATGAGCAGGTCCTCGATTAGTCACAAGTGTGATGGCTGGAGAAGCTAAGCTCAAAGATTATTAAGGCAGGATGAGCTGCTCACAGGGAGGACTTTTTCCATTAGTTCTCAGTTCCCATTATGATTTTGTTGGATGTCTCAAAAAGGATGCTGACAAGATGGAGCTGCCCTGTACCAGGACAGACTTCCTGCAGATCCACCACCATAATAATCAGCGATCCTGCTAAAAATTACTGCAGAAACTGAACGAGTCACCAGCCTTTTCCCCCACCAGCTGGATGACTGCAGAGCAGAAAGGTTCAGAGGTGACGAAAAGTATCCAAAAATAACAGAAGAAGCTACTTCACACCCAGGCTTTCCATCTTTTTCTTCACCTCGGTGCAAGTCAGTATGACTAGCAAGCAACAGCAAATTATCTAACTTGTTTGTACATGCTCAAAAACTTCTTATGAACAGCTCCCACTGCGAGATCACAGCCCCAGGTACTAAGCACTGTACAAGCACCTATTAACAGAGTGCTTACCCAAATCGGAAAAGGGTATGGGAGAAACAGGGGCACAGAGAGGTGAACATGCCTGAGCCAGCTCAGAGCCAGGAATAAAACTCTCATCTGCTGAAATAAAACCCATGGCCTCCTACACCACCTGATACTGCCTCTGAGCAGTATTTTCAGCTCTAACAGGACTCCACGAACAAGGGGAAAGCTTTCTGCCTGGCCTGCAATTTTTGTGTTTAATTTCCTCGTATTATTTTCTGAAGCATCCCTTCTGAAGAGGATGTACCCACTACACGATACATCTCCACTTCTTGGAAAGGGCTGTAACAGTGGATGAGAGCTGAAGTGCCACAGCCTGAAATGCCAAAACCCCCAGGAGCCCTGAGCTATAGATGGATCCAAACGATCAGCTGCAGCCTCCTCCCAGCTTACCTCTGGACAGGATACCCATAAGACTGAACTCCATCACACGTGCTTGGAAATGCTTCTAAGAGCTAAATAGATAATAAACACCCAAACCCCATGCTGCTCAAAAGCAGGTGGCATGAAATGCATGCATCACTATGCCAGATCTCATCTGCATGGGGTGTGTCTGTCTCGAGATGCTCCTGATCCCCTTGCCTCTCCTGCTGGTCCCCCTGCCTGTTCACAGCACTTGAAGGCAGCAGGTTGCCTGTAGTTGCCATAGAAACTACTCCTCATACCCTCCCCTTCATGATAGACAGGTGCCAGGATAAGAGAGTGGATAATCGACAAGCAGGGATGGATTCAGCATTGTGGTATTGGCCTCACTGCAATTGTCATTAAAGTCCCTGAGAAACGAGAGATTCATTAATTTGAGCAGAGATGGGTTTTCTCTCCCCCTGGGCTGATGCTTCCAGAGGCTGCCTCTCTGGCCAGGTTAAGGGAGGCTGGAAACAGGAGCTGGAGGGAAACAGAGCGGTTGCCACAGCAACAGCTGAAGATGCATCACCAGAAAGTTTGTCTGTGCAAGGGAGCAGGGAGTTGACCACGATCATCTGATGGTCTGCCAGCTCCTCAACCCCTTCCACAGTGCAGCCACCCAGGCATTTCCACCGAGGTGTGTTTTGGGAGGAGGTGGGGACCATGCCTTCCTTCTGCAACATGCAAAGAGGACAAAGTGGGATATTTGGGGACCCTGAGATTCTGTCTGCTTTTTGAGACCTTGGGGCAAAGTCATTCCTGAGACAGACTGAGATGCACTGGAAGGGTGGGGAAGGGTGCCGCTGAGTTTACTATAGACAAAGACTATGATGAGGAGATGTGGGCATTGTCAGTTAGAGTAGAGGGGAAGGGAAGGGAAG
>WKFP01015311.1:1163553-1192303 GCA_011057875.1 Pterocles orientalis | reverse complement strand
AAAAAAGAAAAAAGAAAAAAGGAAGCAGGAAAAAGGAAAAAAGAAAAAAGAAAAGGAAACAGGAAAAAGGAAACAGGAAAAAGGAAAAAGAGAAAATAAGAAAATATTTCATGTTGGAAGGGACCTACAACAATCATCTAGTCCAACTGCCTGACCACTTCACGGCTGACCAAAAGTTAAAGCATGTTACTAAGGGCATTGTCCAGCTGCCTCTTAGATGTCTGCCAGTTCAGGTTGAGCTGTCATTATCGCTACCTGCCTTCTTTTTTCCCCTCCTTTCCTCCCTGTTTCCCAACAAAAACACCCTCAAGAAGGGGCTGGTCAGAGATAAATCAGTGCACTCCAGTGCAGAGGCTGCCTGGACAGCTCTTCATTCTGCACAAGGCACAAGCCAAGCAGCACCCAGCTCCTTGGCAGCTGCTCACCAGCATGCAGCTCACACAGCTTTCTATCGCTTTTGACAAATTAATATTTGAAGCAGTTGTTTCTTTTATGTGGGCTTTACTGTCATTAGCACGTACAATTCGACATAAAACACTTTTGGTGCGAGCTCTTTTCTTCTTGTTCTCTTTTTAGGCAGCAGATGAAAATCCTTTTAATAAAAAAGCTTGTTTGGGGGAGGAAGAAAAACACACACACACACAAATCGGCGGAGCAGGGAAAGATGAAAACCTCCTTCAAGGTAATTAAATGATTATGTATCTTTTAAACTCAGCGGATAACAGATTTGTTATCTAGGCTTTCCTTTGGCTTTTGCCATTTTTTTTTCCTTTTTTTCCCTGACACAAATCTAAAATACTTGCAAGGCCCGGAACAAGATAGTGCTCATCTTACAGAAGAAGGCACAAAAGAGGGCTTAATCCTTCATCCCATCAACTCAAGGAGGCTCCCCCAGCTTACCCAGCCTTGTACAGATGTCTGTGAAACACTGACATGAAAACTACCCCGCCGGATCAGAGCAGGTCTGTACAAAGACAAGACGGACGACGCAATAGGTGTATTGGGTAATAGACATCAGGAGGGGCACATGCTCTTTCTGCAGCTCCTATCACACTGGAGAGCTTCAGATCAATTGTTTTACTCCTCCGTGCCTCAGTTTCCCTCCACTGCTTGTTGGCTGTCGTGCCCATTTACAGAAGACAATGACCGAGTGCTCTTAATTGGTGACTGTGTCAAGTAAGTACAATGTAGGTAAGTACAGGATGAGGGATAATGGATTTAAATTGAAAGAGGGGAGATTGAGATGAGATATTGGGAAGAAATGTTTTCCTGTGTGGTTGTTGAGACACTGGCCCAGGGTGCCCAGAGAAGCTGTGGATGCCCCATCCCTGGAGGGGTTCAAGGCCAGGCTGGATGAGGCTTTGGGCAACCTGGGCTAGTGGGAGGTGTCCCTGCCCATGGCAGGGGGGTGGAACTTTGGGTTTGAAGGGTTTGGTTTGGGTTCCAACCTTTGGGTTGGAAGGGACCTTTAAGGCCCCTTCCAACCCAAACCATTCTGTGATTCTACATCTGTGTCAAGAAAGGGTTAATTTCACAGGTGTTAGTCTGCAATGCAATGCTTTGTGGTTCAATGCAAAGCCTGCACTACGACTTTAGCTACGGTCCACAACTAATGTCAAAAACAAAGGCAAAATGGCAAAGCAAAAAACAAACTCAGCCTGCTCCCCTCTATCTTTGAGACTAATTATGTCCCCTTTTGCCACCAGCTCTCTGGGAAAAAAAATAACAACAATCCACTTCAATGTTAAAACATCCTTTTTTTCTCATTCTTTCTCTTCCTGCCATCAACAGAAATAATATCAGCTCCACTTTACAAAGCAAGAAGTCACTCAGTATATTTCAAACTAGTGGACTTAGCTTACAAAAACCTGCTGTAAAGGGAAATTATACGCCAAGGTGAAGTATTTCTGCCACAAATCATCCAGAGATATCGTCAACCCTATTTGATTGAGCTCAGTGCCACAATCATAAATATTCTTGCTTTATGACCACACTGGAGCTCTTCACCAGGAGCGAACTGGGGCTTTTCCAAGATGAGTTGATTCAGCTCTGATATGGGCAGAGCTGATTCACCAGGCATCTGACAAGCAACAAGTAAGGAAGTCATGGGTCCTCATTGATAGTAAGGAACGTGACTTTTCTGTCCTCTCTCCATAGAATCATAGAATCACAGAATGGTTTGGGTTGGAAACAACCTTAGAGATCATCCAGTTCCAACCCCCCTGCCATGGGCAGGGACACCTCCCACTAGCCCAGGTTGCTCAAAGCCTCATCCAGCCTGGCCTTGAACCCCTCCAGGGATGGGGCATCCACAGCTTCTCTGGGCAACCTGGGCCACTGCCTCACCACCCTCACAGGAAAACATTTCTTCCCAATATCTCATCTAAATCTCCCCTCTTTCAATTTACACCATCTCCGGTTTAGTTTTGTCAGGTGGTGGTAGGACAGCTGCCCTGTCCCAGCTTGGGGCTGGCTGACTGCAGCTATCCACTGTACAGTTCAAAGCCCCCCTGGATGGTAGATCACAGGCTGTACAGACAGAAACAGCATTTTGCCTTCTGGATGGTGTGGGTCACGGCCAAGACCCTTCTGCTGTCCCATTGGATCAGTTTCAAATTCATCCTGCCCTCTGCATTAATCAGCAACTTGTACTACAAGAAAAAAAAAAGTAAATACCCCAGGATCCTCTCGGAGCACATGAAAAAGACCTGAAAGCAAGGCAGGTGAGACCATGGGAATCCAAAACCTTGTGAGATGTGCCAAGGGAATAATAGAGTTGGATATACACAAGAGCACAAGCCTCCCTTCAAAGAGTTCCAGGCTGGTCCAGGGGTGATGGGAACCAGCCCAGTTGGTCCATTTGCATCCCAGGCCATCTGGAGAGTGGGAAGCTTCAGCCCACATGATGGCAAGATGCTGTACAGTCAAAGAGAGAGAAAAAAATCACCTGGAGACGGGTGTATCAGCAAAGAGAAGGTGAAGGCCACAGTGTGGGTGAGGGGAGCAGGCCTGGCATGCCAGCAACGATGCTTACAGAGGGAGGGAGTTACTGGCAAGAGCCTGTGTGACAGAGTAACACCAATATTTGTTTGTTTGGCAAAGAGTCTCTTGGTGCAATCAGACCATATGATCCTGGAAGCTGGCCATGTTAATCTGCTCAAGCAGACTCATGGAAGGACTGCAAATGGGATGGTTCAACCATCCCACGCAGGTAGCAACTCCTCAAGACTTACTGATTTAGCAGGTACTCATGCCTGGGTGGTAGTGAGCACACCCCATCCTCATCCTCCTGGGGTCCAAGTGCTTGTAGAGGAAAGGATGGAAAGAAGCATTGAAGATGGAGAGGAAAGGCCAGTAAAAGCAGGTCCTTTCGTATGTTTTGAGCTCTACTGAAGTTGGCATTGGGAAGGCTGGAAATAGCCCTCAGTCCTGTCAGCCTTTTGAGTCATGTTATGTCATTGGGAAGTGGGTAGATGTCTGGGTGGGCTGGGCTTCAAGATATCAAATGTTTTCTATTGTTCAAAGAACCCACTCAATGAATAGGCATGGGTAGAGGACAGAAAGGGTTAAAGGTGACAGTAAAAAACAGACAGTGGAAATTTCAGGGAGAGAGATGAGTCGGTGAGAAGATGCTTTCTCAAGAGGAGCGTGGGAGATACACAGAGCATTTGTTCAAAGTGTCATTTGACAGAACCTTTCTGGCCATAGAGGGAATGCAAATATTTGTCAGAATGCACCTGCAATGCCATCCTTCTGCAGTCCTGGTGTCCTTGAGAGCCTCACAGACAGAATGAGAAGGACCCTGGAGCTACAAGACATTTCTCTCACTGCCAGGCAGAATCTATCTCTGAAATTTTTGGTTTTTGGAAGGCCATTATCCTTGCAGACATTGTCCAGTCATTCCAGCGCTAAGAAGTGTTTCTCCTGTGCAGCAGACAGCAAAACCAGCTCCTGAGCTGAGCAGCTGACTGACAAATATTGTCTCCCACGGGAAGGAGGTTTATGCCCAGACATGGTTTTGTTGCAGAAGCCAAGAGGACTGCCACCCTCATTAGCAATGACCACTGTGACATACATGTGTCACATGATGCTATCATTGCCTTGTAGATCAACAGTCATCTTCTAAGGTCAGGTTTGTGCCTCTGCTTGCTGCCATGAAAATCACAAGAGCAGAGGGGGAGTATTTGGAGCTCAGGAGGACATTCCCTATAAAAGGGAATAGAGGAGAAACAGAGCAATCTCTATGGACAGACAAAGTGCCCCAGACTGGACGTGTCTCCTTGTCTGAAGCTGATACCTTTCAGAAACAAATCTAGTGAGAGGGAATAAAGCAGCGATGGAAAAGGTGTGTTAAAATGGGCAGATCTGGAGAGGACAATGAGCCATAGAATCATACAATTATACAATCATAGAATCACAGAATGGTTTAGGTTGGAAGGGACCTTAAAGATCATTGAGTTCCAACCCCCTGCCATGGGCAGGGACACCTCCCACTAGCCCAGGTTGCTCAAAGCCTCATCCAACCTGGTCTTGAACCCCTCCAGGGATGAGAGTCAACTGCCTCCATTCTGCAGATCAACACCATGGCAGAGATAAAGACCAGGGGCTGTGCCATCTCCTGTCCTTTTGCTAAGGAACTGGGATGACACAGAGCTTCCCTTGATCTCTCCTGAGTAAGTGTCAGAAAGATCAGGGATGTGAAAGGGGTTGAGGGAGAAGATGCACTAAGATCTGTAGACCCTTCATTTTGGCCAGGGGACTGGAGGAGAGAAGAGGTGGGAACTAGGAAGGAAAGTCCCATGCTTGGCACATGAGACATGTCAGAAGAATCTGCCACAGGAGATAAATGGCGGTGGCATTGCACAGCGGGAAGCTGAGAAAAAGTGTCCCAGGGAATCCCACCTGAGCAAGATGTTGAGGTACCTCCAGTTCCTGATGTGGAAAGCACAGGGACCTGTAGCCAACGGGACTGGACAAACTCTGCCAAGACTCCTTGTGAGTCAAAAGGGTCTGTCTGATTGGGATCACCTACTAGAACGGCGGAACCTAGAGCTGCTTCACCACCAAGCAGAGGGTGTCAAGACCTCCATGTCTTCAGCAAGTTTTCCAGTAGGTTTACAGCAAATGTCGAATCCTGGTAGATGAAGAACTGGGAGCCTTCCTGCTTATGAATACTTATGTCTCAGTGCCACAGCAGTTCAGGATGGCTGCTACAGAACATCTCTGGTTGCCCAGGGAGGTGGTAGATGTCCCGACCCTGGAAACATTCAAGGTCAGGTTGGATGGGGCTCTGGGCAACCTGATCTAGTGGAAGATGTCCCTGCTCATTGCAGGGGGGTTGGACTAGATGACCTCCATGGTCCCTTCCAACCCAAACTAATGTAGGATTCTATGATTCCATGATCTCACCCAGCACATAAAGAAGGGTTGGGAGAGAATGAGAGATGCCACAGGAGTGTGAAGCCACTACACATATGTCATTTGGTCCAGCAAACTGGCTTGCCTGGGTCATGGGCTGGGGGTAGGTGGGGGAAGACATTAGAGACACCAGACCCAGCAGGAAGCATAAAGAACAGGAATTTCATCCTCCAAATGCAACACACGTTGCTGGAGACTTTATCAGCCGCCTCTGCACCCCGGTGGTTCAGTGGATATCAGATCTCTTAATGGGTACTGGTGCCTTGGGCTAGGTAAACAACGAGCCATCTCAGGTCATTTACCAGACAATCCAGGATGCTTTCAGACCATTCCTGACCAGGAAGCAATTAAGTGGCTTCCTATTTGTATTCTCCCAAGCTCTACTTGTCTAGGAGTGCTCATTAGTCACAATAGGAGCCAGACAGCTTTTGCAGTGCAGCAGCCAGCTCTGTATTAAGCCCCAAGGTCCAGTTCAGCTCAACGACTGGCAATGAGGCATTCCCCAGCCTTGTCTGGAGGCAGTTTGATCTGCTGGCAGTTAGGTACCAAACCCACAAAGCCACAGAGGTGCTTAAAGCACTGATACAGTGGATGTAGCCCTAAATCTTTCCTAGATCTCAGCAGCCTGGGGTATCTGCTTAGAAACAAGTTCTTTCTCTCCTGAAGGAGGTGCATGGCCAGTATTTCCCATCCCTCCCAGTCCCTCTATACTGGGAACTTGCAATGGCTTTTTGAGTTAATGGACTTTTTGTAGGATATGGGAGAGAGAGGGCAGCTCACTAGAAGCTGCAGAGGGAAAGGTGAGGGTCTTCTGGAGGGTGAGTAGAAAAGGGAGAGGATGGGACTGGAGGTGGAGAAGGCTTGTTGGGCTGTTGGTCTGACCCAGGCCAAAAGGCGACATCAGCCCTGAGCAGCCCACGTACACAGCGCACGCCCCGTGCCCCTGCCTACCTCGGGCAGCTTGACTCGTCCCTCCTGGAAGGAGCAGGAGCTGGGGTCGTGAGTGCAGACGTGGCGGTACTTGCACCAGTGACACTGGTAAGGGCTCTCCACGCATGACAGGCACCTGGAGATGGAGAGAAAGAGTAGTAACTCGGCCAGCCGGGTCCCAGCAACCAAAAGGACAGATTTGGAGGCTGATAGTTTTTCTTAGAGGGAAATATAGCCCAGCAGACATTGCTTTTGCCATTACTAGCAGAAGGCAACTGGCTTTGACTGACCCAACACCATCAGGTCTCAGGATGATGTTGGACTTGCCATGGCCTGAGCTGGTTGTCACTGTGATCACAAGTGTGTCATATTAACCAGATCATTTAGATTGCATTAATGTCACTGCAACTAAAGTCATAATAAATATTTGTTGTATTTTGGTTGCCCTGTTACAGCTTTTAATCAGACTGTCAACAAGTTCTCAGTGTCGTACATAAAGCGTGTTTCCCTTTTTGCCCGTAACAATATCCTGAGCGTAACAAAAAAATACAAGATCAGGGGGATGGGTGGAAACTGCTACAGCCTCACCGCCTCCACACCAAACTGCGCCAGTGCCCTGGGAGCTGCAAACATATTGGGGCAAGGTGGCCAAGGGACGTGTTGGTGGATGGAGTGGTACCCATGGAGGGCAGTCCCCACGCACCAGCAGTCCCATCTGCCTTATCCTCCCACCCTCACACATGATACAGATGCTGGAAAAACACCGGGATGCACCAAGGTCAGAAAGCCAAGGATGAAGGAGGGATTTTCTCCCCTTGTGTCCCACGTGCTCATTAGTGTGAGATCTGCCCAGGGAGATAAGATTCCTACAAACTCTTAATTTTGTTCTTCTTTTCTTTGTCCTGCAGAGAAGGAAAGAGAATTGTAGCAGCTTCCCAGAAAGCAAAGGTCACATTTAGGAACTCAACTACTCAGGGTGTAAGAAAGAGCCATTCACTCCATCTTAACAAGGTTTTGCTCTCCTGTGCCCCATAAACCCTGTAGAACAAGAGCTGCAAACACCTCTCCTGGCTGTGTTACAGCACTGACTTAGACCTCAATCACACTTTTTTTTTTTTTTTTAAATTTAATACTGTGGATGTCTGCTCACCAGCCACCACACTGAGCCATAACAAGTTCTCTGCACAAAACAAGCAGTGGATGGTAGTGGCGACTCCTGGTTGCTCACACTGTTGGAGATCTTCCTGCAGCTGCAGGCTCTGAAGTTACCTGGAGGGGACTTGGGGGGGGGGGTTGAAATTTTCCTGGCCCTTATGTGTTGCTGCGTTTTTAACGGGCAAGAATTTAAAAAATTGCTTCCAGTAGAGCTTGGCTGAGCCCAAGAGGCAGACGCACACTCTCTCCCCTGTCTCTGTGAAATCTCACTCAACTCCAATCCACTTTCAGCTCTCCTACAGCCATCTATTCTTCAAATTGCTTACAAGTGCTTCCTCTGATATATCGAATTAAAAATGGATAGTGCATTATAGTTTGTCAAGTAAGAAACCAAAACATGTCATAAATATTTAACACCACCATCTCTCCCGCTCTCCCCCCCTCAACGTTTGCTTTCTGACACTGTTTGTCAAAGCAGCAGGAACACGGAAATGGGATTTGCTTTTCCTTGTGAATTGCTGAGCCGCAGTAATTATCTGCTTTTGGCACTTCTGATGGCTCAGTGGTGGGGACAGAGCCGTTCAGCCTTGCTCAGGGGTGGATCAACCTGCTGGAAGAGCATCTTTCTGCAGGAACGCTGCAGACCCACTCCGGTGGAGCAGCTCCTGAGGAGCCCTGGGTGCCAGCTAAGCCCCAGAAAAAGGGGGTGTAGGGCAGGAGAGGAGCTCTCAGGACGGAAAAGATGGTCTTGAGGGAATCAGCTGGGTGTTCCCTGCTCAGTTCACATCATGCAGGAACCAGCAACTCTGGTCTTTCCAAATCTGAGGGCCCAAGACCATGCTAACCACCCGGGGCAGGCTCCTGCTGGTGGGACTGACAGTGTGGGTGAGGGTTGGGGTGTGTTTGTGTGGGCAGGATCCAGTCTTCCATAAACCACTGTTTAATAGGAAGATGACGAGGCCATTTGCTAAGGGTCATGACTCGCTTTTTTCTCTTTTTACACTTTTTTTGCCTTCCTTGGCAAACTCCTACTGATGTGATGCTCCTCCACTCAAGGGACACATAAGGATGTACCCCTCCCCAAGGATGCTCATCAGCAGAAAAAATGGTCACTATACTACTCTTGGTCTTCCAAGGAGACCTCACCATGCTGGTCATCACCCAAGTGACCCTCCGTCACCGGTCACACCTTGACCCCTGATCACCTCCACATCTAACCAGCTTCCTGAAGGACATGTGCCCCAGCCAGAAGTGGGTTCTGTGGCAAGTCCAGAGCTGGAATAGAAAGCAGGTATCAAAAGAAATGAACGTACGAGTTGTGGACGCTGCAGTTGTAGAAGACGAAGCTGGTGCTGGCAAAGGTCATACCCGTTTCCTTGGACTTGAGCTGGAGCTGGACAATGTGATGGTCTCCTGGGGAAAAAACAGACACATCAGTGTGTGACTGCTTTGTTAGCCTGGTTAAGCCCTGTTGGCCACGCCACCAGTATGAACTTGAAGCTGTCCCACAGTGCCTTGGCTAGTCTATTCTCAACAGCTCTAGGAGAGCCTGATCCTCCAACATGTACATCTCCCCTCTTATGGTACTGGCGTGATGGAGTATGTCTGGAAATTATTGTATCTGGGAGCAGAGTCTGGGCTAGATGATGACGACAGGTCTAGACTATACCCCACTAATTTAAAAAACATGGTGACTGAAGACATCAAGTAAGAAAGCTAAGCTCAAAGAGAGGACACAGATGTCTGGAATTAGGAGGCCATTAAAACGGAGTACTGTCCTTAAAGTTCCTCCTTGCCACTGGTTTATTTGATGTCCCCAGAAGGTAGGGGCCAGTGGAAGATCTGACTTCTGGCCCCAGACATCAGTGGCCTGTGCATACACTGCCTGGTGGATAAACATACCTGCTTTCCTAAGGGGATAAAGAAAGGTCTACTTTCTCTTTACCCTCATTATTTAACATCTCTGAATGGGCCTCAATAGCCAGGGTAACCATGCCTGAAGAAGGCTGCCTCCAGATTCCGACCCCAGAGAGAGGTTATACCTTGATAAAGCAGGACGGAGGAATGAGCAAGGAGGACAGACACCCTAACAGTGAGGACAGGGCAGGGGCTCCCTGTCTGCAGCCTGGGAAATACTGATGAGCAGGGAGATTCCCACGTGAACAGCTCCTCCGGATTCACTCACCCCATTCACCCCAAGGTCCATTCACCCAGACTTTTGGCTGCAAAGAACCCTCCTCAGCTTGAGGGACACCCACAAGCCATTGTAATTCCAGAAGGACCAGTCCATTTCCATAGCAGATCCACCCACAGCAAAGCTTGCTCCCCAGCTCCTACACACCAACTCCTCATTTTCTCTCCCACCATTCATTCCCATGTTGGGCAGTCAACTGTTACCTCTTCCCATGATGCCACAAACCCCATTCAGAGCCCATCAGCTGTGGGTGACGAGTGTGCGCAGTAACTGGAGTAATTTGATGGGGAAGGGATCCGTGTTTAATTCAAAACTTCAACCTGGCTGGTCCTTCCACCTCTATTATTTTCCTCCTCACTTGAAATATTCATTAATCAATCAGGCCAAAGCAAACTTGACAATTCGTCGTGGCGTGAGCCCTCGTGCACGCTCACCCACACATACGCACACAGATGCACGCACACCCCACACGCTTCACTAAGCACATTTTCCTGCCAGTGCTCAACTCCGCTGCCCATCTGCCACCACTGGCTTTGACAGCTCTGTTAACTGCTTCGTATTTAACAACTTTTTGCCAGCGTCTCGCATATATTTCAAAACAGGATGTGAGGATTGGATGGCTCCAGGGATCAGATGTGCTACAGAGCCACAGACTCTTCGGTTCAAATCCAGCTTCTGGTACCATGCACGGAGGACCTGGTCCTTTGCAGAGGTGAGGAGCACCAGCTGCTGAAGTTGAGACAAGCCACAGGTGCCCAGCTTCTCTAGAAACCACACTTCACATCTCTCTTGTCCTGCCTCCAGCTTCCACTGCTATTTTTGTTTGCTGGTTGATTATAGCCTAGCCTGGGACAGATGTCCGTACCAAGGAAACAATTTCTGACATCTGTCTTGGTAAGCAAACACGACTGATAACTCAGACCTGAAAATGGTAACAGCCCTTTGAGGGTTAGTTTTGGAACAGCGATGGAAAGCACACACAGCTGTGTGCAGCTGGGGGAGAGCAGGGAGGAGGCGATGGGGACAATTTGGGTCACTTTGTTTTCTGTGGCCTGAGGATGCTCAGGGACAAACTTTACAGCAAAATTCCCCACGAAGACAAGGATTAAAATGGCAGCATCCTCCTTGTGCCTCTTGGGGTGGTCAGCAGTGCCAACTTATTTTATATTAAGTCTCTGCAAACACCTGCAGGTGCTCTTGAAAGTACATAGAAAAGTTGCCAGAATAAGGAAACAAAAAAGGGCAGGAAGTTGTGGGTGGGGGGGATCATCCTTGGAGACAAGATATTTTCCTGTGCTGGACCACTCTGGGAGAGGAAACCAGTAACAAACGTGGAACAGCTGAAGGCAGTGCAGGCCAGGGACAGAGACAAGGAACTGAGCATACAGATCTAAATCTGGGCTGAGCAGGATGAAATTATAGACAGGATCGTTCAGGTCTGCAGGACTTTCTGGCTGCTACACAGGCTGGGATGTGTTGAGAGTATGTACAGCCTCATTCCTGGGTTGTGTAACACCAGCCTGGGTGAAAGGTGAGCGAATATCCCACATCAGCCTCTTGTCTTTGCTAGATATGTGTAACTGCCACTTGGTGGTAGTCTGAAAACGTATAGCATCACACATATAAGCACCTTAATGCAGGTACTGGCGTTGCAGCTCAATGCTTGCACATGTGTGCACACATAAATTCACACAGATTCAGACAGCTCGTGCTACGACGTGTTGCTGTGCAGCTCCACCAGAAAGCACCAGTACAGCATCCTGTGTACTCCCTGTGCTTTGCATCCCCAGTCCTCAGGCTCCCATGAGCCAAACTCTGCTTTGGTAGGAAACAGGAGAGACACAGGGGTGTGGGGGGAGGAAAGGAGGGAGAAGTGGTGCAGACGGAGGAGCTGTGGGATACTCACCATTCTCTGTGATGATCTGGGGAACCTCTTTCGCAGCTGGCGAGATGCATTGGATCTGACTGCCCACCACCAAGCCATCCATCTCTGAAAGGTCCTCGAAGGTGCAATTGACTCCTGCTGACAGCTCGGGGACATTGTAGGTCTCCAAGACCAACTGCAAGCAAAGATGATGGGAGGGAAAAGGAGACAGAAAAAAAGAAAAGAGAGAACACTAAGCCAAACAACAGAGCTGGGTCAGCAGGAGAGAATTACACTGGAGAGGTTGGACAAAGAGCCTCTTGCTAGAGAGCACATCCTCCTTCAACAGAAAGCAGCGATTCAGGAGAGGGATGTGTGTGCGGAGGAGGGAGGGGAGGAGATGCTGATGCCGACACAAGTGGTAGGTGGCTATGCAGGGACAACTGCACCGCATCCCAGTGCCGGCTGGGTCAGTGGAGGGGGGGAGTGCTCACTGTCTGTCATGCAAGTGTCAGGTTAGGCAGGGAGTCTTTGGAGCCAGCCGTGAAGACCAGGGCTTTGGTGGCCCCCAAGGCACGCGGTTTCTGAGGAAGGTGACTACTACTCACAAGAGGCACTCTGCGGACTACAGGGAAACTGTAGCGCTCCAGTCTAACTCTCTACGGCCTGCTCTCCTAGCATCAGCAGATGGGGGAGCGCTCTGTCACCAAGTTCCTGTGTAAGGAGAGTCTAGTTACAGCCTTCAGTCCACCACAAAAAAACCCCGTTGTCTCTAGAGGCACAGCAAACCTCTCCTGCCCATCCCACCAAAGAAGCAGTTGGCCCTGAGGACATGTTATATTGGGGCTCCATACATAAAAAAAGCCATGAAGGAGGAATTGCACATGTTTTCAGAGTTCAGAAGACCTGCTGGCATTCCTATGTCACTGCTCACGGACATGAAAAAAGGAATCTCATGGCTGGTTTCCACCATGTTCATTCTCTGGAGAAAGACCCTCATGCTGCTACCTTCGCAGACCAGCTCAGATCCTGCACCATGGCTCTCCATCACCGAGGGTCCTGCCCAACCCACCAGGCCATATCTGAACACAGAGAGGCATCCCAGGGTTCTAACACCTGCTGGTGTCTTAATAGTTAGTAGAAATGTAGTGGTTTTGTGACCAAACACTAGAGCCAACCACTTGACACAGGCACAAATGCAGATGCTCTCCACACTTGCCTCCTCCATGAGCTAGCTGAGGCCCCGTCTGAGGTGACAGCCACGGAAAGGAGACACAAATGTATGCTGAAGTGTTGTTTGTACCAGGACAAAGAATAGAGGAAGTCAGTCCGGGTGACAAAGCAGGAGAGGTCAATAACGTAACGTAACGTTTACTGCTCCCCCACACTGTGTTTTCCTCACTTAGAGAAAGTTTGGAGCTATTTCTTCACGTTAGGCAGCGTCAGGAAGAAAGGCTGAGCAGACAGGCATTAACCTTGGCTGGCATAAAGCCTTTGATTTCATTTTGGGATGATGGGAATGGCAATGGGAAAGGTGATTTTTTTTTGTCTTGGATGGGGAGTAGGACAAAGCTTTGGTTATTTGGATGGATTTAGCACCCAGGCTAGATCCATTCTTCCTGCTCATTAATACCCTGCTAGCAATGGAGAAGGGGAAAATATTCCGCTTAACAAGTCTCTCTCTGAGCATGGATGTTGCAGAATGAAGGTGTGCCATGCAGAAGATGACACCAAGAGATGAAGCAGTAGTGCTTAGCCACAAATGTGATGAGCCAGGGTGCACTCTGGACAGGCAAAAAAAGTCCTACATCCCACACGCCTGCTCTGGAGCTGCTGCAACGAGGAAAGAATGGAGCCTTCTGCCAGCAAGTATGTCTTCTCAGAGATCCCAGAGCAGCAGCTCTGGGCTGAAACAGACTCAGATACAATTTTCCAAGTCCCTGTTAGCACCCCAAATTTAAAAGATTGGCTGGCCACACAGATACCTTCTCTGCCTTTATGGGAAAGGACTCGGTATCATCGACCCTTTGCTAGAACCCAAGTGAGACTCAGTAAGGACACCACCAGCTGTCTGTTTGTTGGTGTTCCCCTCCTGGTTTACCAAGAGATTATCTGTGGTGACTGTGGACGAGCTGGGTCATCAGTCTACATGGGACTGGGATGAGACTCCCATGGAAATGTTCATGCAGATTATTAGGCAACAGTCAGATGATGGCAACTTCTGATCCCAGCAGCTCTGGGTTGACTTGCCCTGGGAGTAACCTAAAGGCAAAGGTCTTTTATTCTGTTATCACTTTCAATCATCCCGAGCCAGCTAGTCCCCCAGGTTTTATTCCAACATGAAAGAATTCGACGACTACTGAGAGAATAAGAAAAAGAAACCTTGAACTCCCAGTAGAAAAAAGGACTTAAGATGTCTCAGATCAGTTTTGTTTGAAGCCGAGGAAAGTAAAGTCATAGCAAAGTTAAGAGGCTGAAACAAAGCAGCAATGATTGGACATCCAGGCTTTGAAAGGCCGATTTCATTATCACTGAAGAAACCCTAGAACTCCAAAACTTGGCATCTGGAAGATGTTGGACAGCTGTACCTTGAGCAATTCCCTTTAGACCTTTCAGGGTGTGGTGCCAGTGAACAACTCATCCAGAGATGGAGCTTTTGACGACTGGGTTATCAACTTAATCCCAGGCAAACCTAGTATGGACAAAAAGACAGAGCCCTAGTAGCTTGAATGAAATGGGTCTCTGCCTCCTTCTTGGACCATGCTGGGATCTCACCACAAAAGGTACTGCTGTCATGAGTCAGGAGAGAAACCACAAGCTGGTTAGATCTTCAACAGATATTTCTTGCCTCAAACTCAAAAAAAGGATCAGGGTCATGTACTGCCCTGCCAGCATTCACTGTGTGGGTTCTTTGGCTGCTGACTTGAGCAGCTCAAGGCCGTGAAGACTGAACCTTGTGCTGAGAAAGGTCACAAGAGATGGCGTGAACCTTGCCAGGCTTAGGTTCCTCTAAGTAGCATCCTGCCTCTCTGCTCTGCATAGTGCCAGAGCTGGAGCACGGTGGAGTTCTCAGTAGCTTAAGAAATACACATTTCCACCCAAGATGATAGAAAATTGTAGCTTATTGAAATAACACGTGGTATCCCTCACTTGTCCTTATCCTACAAGGTCATTTCATTATTTCATGATCATGTCCCTTGTCTAAAGTCCATGCCCAGTCATAATCAAATCCCTCTCCTAGGGAAGTGAGCAGCTACACTGGGTGCACACAACACTTGCAGGGCACAGATTCCCTACAGACCTGCTCTCAGCTACTCACAGCAAACAGAGAGGCTCTTTCCACACTTCTAGACAGGGGATAACCAAGGCCAAAATGTTCTTCTAAGGCAAATATTTCTCTGTGCCAGAAAAGTTGCTAGGGAGTTTAATAAACTCTGGAGAACCTCTTGCATCAAGCTCCAGTCCTTCCCACTCATGCTGAATCCAGGTTGCACATACCTGGGTCTGTCAGACTGCATGGGCAGATTAAACCTGATGGGGGGGGAAGGATTAACGATCCTCACCAATACGTTGTACTGGGAGACGGAGATGTTGTTGGGATGCACGGTAAGCCGGACGCACTGCTTCATCTCCGAAGCGAATCTCCGAGGCTCGCTGGAGCGCTCGCACCGCTCCTTCCTCGTGCACCTGAAAAAAGTGGGAACAAAGAGGGACAGAGTTAACACAAAGCCAGGCGAGGAGGATGAGGATAAAACTGGGACATGGGAGGAGTAGTGATTTTGGATGGAAAGTCAAAAATTTGGGACTGCACAGGCTGGAAAACCACACTCATGCCCAGGAGTGTTCTGACTCCAGTGCTAGCAGCCATGGGATCGCTCAGCAGGCTGGAGAGTTGCAAGGACTCCATGAAAAGAGGACGGGTGATGGGTGAAAACCCTATCTCTTGGGTAGAATGCACAGCTGTGGACATGCTCTGTCTCTCTACCCACATAGCATCTACAGCACAACCTTCCCCTGGGCAAAACCGCAGCCCTGAAAACTGTCCTGTCCAGGGACTAGTGGGACATCTTAGGCATGGATGTCCTTTAGATAGAGGGTAGATTTAGATTAGATATGACGAAGAAATATTTTCCTGTGAAGGTGGTGAGGCAGAGGCCCAGGTTGCCCAGAGAAGCTGTGGATGCCCCATCCCTGGAGGGGTTCAAGGCCAGGCTGGATGAGGCTTTGAGCAACCTGGGCTAGTGGGAGGTGTCCCTGCCCATGGCAGGGGGGTTGGAACTCGATGGTCTTTAAGGTCCCTTCCAACCCAAACCATTCTATGATTCTATGATTCTATGATTTTAGAGTAGCTGTACATAGCCCAGGATTTTTCGCCCTGCTGAGAAGAGTGTAAATCTGTGGTACTTCTGGGATTCTGGTTCCTCTCTGCTGGGAAGGGGCAGTCCTCCCACCCATTCCTCAGCAGCTGCTAAGTAGCCCCGGCAGATGAAGGGGGTTTTTAGCATCTGGTTTGAAAGTGTCTGACTAGAGGTGGCCAAACCTGAATTTTAAAATTTCTGGTGTTCTCAATTAGTGACAATTCAGTGCAGCGCACCTGGGCTGCACAAGCCTATGAAGCTTATACCACTCACTAAGTGTTGTTGGTGCTTTCAGCACTGTCACTGTCTCTCATTCGCCTGGTGTAAATGCAAGCCAGCAATGCGACTTGTGCCCTGTTTCAATCCAGATTTGCATTTGCTCAGCATAAAACACATCTCTATTTTACTCCACATGCGCTGCCAAGGCAATCACTTCAAGAAAGATGTCTGCTTAGAAATCCACAGGGTTAATACAAAAGGATGGCTCCAACTGCATGCCAATTACCTTTTGCCATTAAGCTAATGTTATGGACTCGCACAGGGTGTCTTCGATGGATTTTGTTATTAGCAGTGCTATTACCCCCCATTAAAATCCGCTATAAAGACTAAGTGCCGATGTTAAATTATTCACCCACTCCCAGACTTTGGAGTCTCAGTTCTGAGAGCCCAGGGGGGATGCTGAAGGGTTTAGCTTCAAGATCACCCCTCAAATTCTTTGCTCCCTGGAGCAGAGATTGTGCCTATACGCACGGGGATTTGCAGGTGGAGATCTAAGGCAACACATGCAAAAGCAATCCAATATATGGCTGAGCCTCAGTATTACAAAACTTGGGGTCTGGACTAGAACTTTAGGACCTGGTTTCTCTCTGGTGGCTGACACTAGATAAAATGAACACCCCACTTTCAAACTCAAATTTCTCCATCTTTCAGGTAGAGGAAAGGTTTGTATTTGTCTGGAATCAAAAAGGGAAGATCTCTGCCATTCTCAGCACCCTCTCGGTTTGCTTTGCAGATCGGAGAGAGCAAGAGCAGCACTGCAGCTCCCACTCTCCGTTCCCTAGGAGCCTTCATCCCATTAAGTCTCCTTTAGCGCTGCTGCATGCTGGATCAGGAATTTTAAATGTGCAGTCTCCAGAGGGTTGGATGGATAGCCGATTAACTACTCCCAAAACTGTAAGTCCCCTATTGCGGAACGAAAAGCCATGGCAAAACGCTGACCTGAGATTTTTGTAAGCACTTTTATAAAACAAATAGACACAGCAATCCCATCAAAGCTCTGCAGGGCGTGGGAAACTCCTCTCCTGAGAACAGCTTGGAAGGAAACCCTTTTGGGCTCAGAGTTAAAGCACAAGTGCCCAAATTCTTCAAGATGTCCTGCTACCTCCCATTTATTTCCTCCAGCTGCAGCGTGACAGAAATGTCTGGATTTTCTAAAATTAAATGGGCAGATACCCAGGCTCGGTCCAAATCTAACAACACAGCAAGCTGCAAACACATCCAGCACATTTGCACAGGAGGACAACACATGGGTATAGGTTAAACATGTAGGAATGTGGTTTGTATTCCCAGCCCCACCACTGAGCAGGAATATCATAATCAGCATCTTATCCTGCTGTTTACTGGTCATGCACATTTAAGACACGTAACTCTTCAGACCAAAAACTCACTCTATATTAGGCTGATGATATCTGTTGTAAGGTGTGTTGCCATCCAAATAATGAAATGATGAAAAACCAAAGCAAAGTAAGTCTGGTTTTAATATAACGTTAAGGCTGCAGCGTCAGGCTCTCAGGAATTAGGTACTGCCAGATTGAAAGCAGCTTCTCCGCTCCTAAATCTGCTCTCTGCACTGACGCGCTGCAAGCCAGACTTTAATTACAAGATCACACATTAGTATTCCTTTTTTTTTTCCCATGGGTGACCTCCATTCTGCCACTTCCTAACTTTCAACTTTTGACTGTCTGACTTTTTCGATGCGATTTCTCAATTTAAATCATAGTGAAGAAAAAAACCAAAACAAAACAAACAACAAACACAAACAAAACCACAAAAAAAGGCACCCAGCTGTGCCTGGTGCTTGAAGCTGAGCATGGGGGAACTCTGCTGAGCTGAACCAAACGAAGCTCTCAAGTCAACATCACAGACCCCTTCCTTAAGCTAGCAGCGTAATTCATCCCAGGTAACTGATCCCAGCTGCCACATAAATCAAGACAAAAGGGATGGAGCCACCTGCCAGTGGCTTTTGCAGTTTTGTCCATGCAGAAAGGAGTGACGGGGGCTCTTCTCCAGAGCCGTTTTTTTTTTTCCCCCATCTCTTCTTCCTTGACCACCTTCTCTATCCTGAGCTGGAGGATGTGGAGCATCCTGTGGGTTTACACACTGTGATCTCTCAGGTGTCTGCCCAGCACCTGCAACTGAGGTTCTTCAGAGGCAAAATGATTTGTAGGGGAGGAGAAAAAGGCACAGACCTGTCATAAAGTAACCTTCTCCCTCCCATCTTCCTCTGCACTGACAAAAATGTTCTGCGCTCCCCCAAGGAGGGGTGGGGGGAAAGCAGAGAAAATTGTTTCAGCATGTGCAAAGTTTTGCCCTCCAGCATCAGCCTCTCAAATCCCTGAATGGTGTTGGCTGAAACGCAGAAACAAATGTGGCAAAGAACCCAGTCGCTGAAGGCAGCGTCCCAGAGGGGACATTGCAGCCCAAAAAAAAAAGTAAGTTCAGCAAATTGTAAATAAAAGCAAATGGGACTCTGAATAAATAAGTATTTCCAGACGCAAGCG
Source organism: Pterocles orientalis (assembly GCA_011057875.1). Taxonomy (NCBI): domain Eukaryota; kingdom Metazoa; phylum Chordata; class Aves; order Pterocliformes; family Pteroclidae; genus Pterocles; species Pterocles orientalis. The sequence goes on along the minus strand of WKFP01015311.1, from coordinate 1,173,604 downwards.
CCTTAGAAAAGTGGTCACCTGGAAGGCAGCTGCTTGCACACGGCAGCTGGACTGTGAAAGGGAGAATGAAATATCCCAACCCCAGCTAATCATTTGGGTTGTCTCTGTCGAGAGTCAGCGCGTGCTTTGGGTGCTGGGAAATTGCTGCAACTCTGCTGCACTCTCATCTGGCATGTCTATTCCAGCTGATGCAGAAAAAAAATACCTTGTACTGCCAATAACTGTTTCGCTTTAATAAAATATCAGTAACTCTAACATGCTGGGGCTGTCAATATGCCGACATCGCTTTCCACTGCCATATAACCTCATTCAGTGCTATTCACGCTATAATTAGCTGCTGCGTAACTCCCACCCAGCGGCATCACATTACACTTAAGACACCTAAAAGACCGTATTCCAGTCCTGAACTGATTTGCATAAGATTATGGTGTAGCCACAGCACTTCTCTGTATGTCTTAATAACACCTGCTATTTCATTATCAGCTGCATCTGTAACAATTGCTAGTGTCCTACTTCTGTCCAAACCATTAGTACAAACACTAAGAAACCGGTCCTACCGCTGAACCATGAGGAATATTATTTCCTCCTCATCTCCCATTAAGAATAAATACCGCTAACGCGAACCCTCCGTTCACCATCCACTAACCAATTATTTTAAATAATGTTAAATTAATACTTTGCGCTTCTGTAGCATCTCTCGTCTGAGGATCTCAAAGGGCTTTGCCTGGAGCTAATTAAGCTTCATGACACCTCTGTGAGGTTGAAATATCACAACGCAGAGACAGGAAAGTGAGGAACAGACACATATGTATCAGAGAGCAAAACAAAGCCCAGGTCTGCTGAAAATGAGATGAAAATGACTGTTTAACATCTTTGTTGGTGACATGGACAGTGGGATGGAGTGCACCCTCAGCAAGTTTGCCAATGTCACCGAGCTGTGGGTGTGGTGACACGCTGGAGGGAAGAGATGTCATCCAGAGGGACCTGGACAGGCTGGAGAGGTGGGACGATGCAAACCTCATGAAATTTAACAAGGCCAAGTGCAAGGTCCTGCATGTGGGTCGAGGCAATCCCAAGCACAAACACAGGCTGGGTGGAGAATGGATAGAGAGCAGCTCTGAGGAGAAGGACTTGGGGGTACTGGTGGATGAGAAGCTGAACATGAGCCGGCAGTGTGCGCTTGCTGCGCAGAAACCAACCGTGTGCTGGGCTGCATCAAAAGAAGCATTAGCAGCAGGGCGAGGGAGGTGATTCTCCCCCTTTACTCTGCTCTCCTGAGACCCCACCTGGAGTACTGCGTTCAGATGTGGGGCCCCCAACATAAAAAAGACCTGGACCTGCTGGAGAGAGTCCAGAGAAGAGCCACAAAATTAATCAGGGGGCTGGAGCACCTCCCCTATGGGGACAGGTTGAAAGAGTTGGGGTTGTTCAGCCTAGAGAAGAGAAGGCTCCGAGGAGATTTAATAGCAGCCTTCCAGTACCTGAAGGGGGCCTACAGGAGAGATGGGGAGGCACTCTGTATCAGGGAGTATAGTGAGAGAACAAGGGGTAACGGGTATAAGCTGGAAGAGGGGAGATTTAGCTAGACATTGGGAAGAAATTTTTCCCTGTGAGGGTAGTGAGATGCTGGAACAGGTTGCCCAGAGAAGCTGTGGATGCCCCATCCCTGGAGGGGTTCAAGGCCAGGCTGGATGAGGCTTTGAGCAACCTGGGCTAGTGGGAGGTGTCCCTGCCCATGGCAGGGCAGTTGGAACTCGATCTTTAAGGTCCTTTCCAACCCAAACCATTCTGTGATTCTGTGATTCTATGAAAACCCTGGTTTGGGACCCCAGAGATCATGCCTGAATCCCGAGCAGAGTGCTCGGAGGCTGCAGATGCTCTGTAGATGCTCTCAGAACCTCAGCCAGAGCACCCGTGCAGCTCCCACCTCCCACTTCTTGCACCAGGATGAAGACGCATACTGCACCTAGAGCTCTACAGACCAAGATCTGTAGATCCTTCTCTCCAGCCTTTCATTAGGGTCAAACAACATCACAGTCCCATGAGCTATGAGCTTTCCCCGGGTCATACCTGCCAGCAAGGCACCCCATAAGCATTGCTTGTGATGGCAAATTAAATGCATTCAAAAGCCACAATGGCCCTTGTGCCTGGCCTTTCCAGTAGCAATTATTTTCTGGGACGTCCCAAATCCTGATAAGATCATGCAGAGAGTTTCTCTTGTAATTTGGACTTGCAGGATCAGAGGTGCTCAGCTGCTCAACAGACCATGGGTTGGCCTGGGGCCACAAGGCTTCGGGGAGAAATGGAAAGTTGTTCTGCTAATTCACATTATTAACCAGATCTGGTGGTCCCTGCTGGAGACCAAACTAACTGAGACCCTGAGTGGTCAAAATAGACAGAGACAAATAGACCTGAGAGGAGAAAGCCAAGCAAGATGTTTCTACAAATCTTTTTTTTTTTTTTTTTTTGGTGGGGAGGTGGAAGTAGTGCAGTCAGGAAAACAGCACATAGTCCTGTCTGAGCATTGTTTATATCCATAGCTATTGACAAATAAGGTTTTGAGTTTCTGTTCTCTTTTTTTTTTTTCTCCTTAATGTTCCCAGAAGCAGACTAAAATATCCAACTTTTCTAATAGAGACAAAAAAAACCCTCCTCAGTATTCTGGCAATGGAAAAGGTCTTATCTGCAATTTTGTCAATTAAAAACAATTTTCAAGACAATAGAGTGGTGATTGGATCTGATCAGACACTGCTACACAGAACAGAGGGGATTTTTTTTTTACAAATGGCAACGAGCACATTATACAATTTTTTTATTCAGAAAAAAAATAATCTTGCCATTAAAAAAAATGAACTTCCAGAAATAAAACCCAAACAAATTAATCCTTTTTGGAGAAGCCACATCCATTTGATGCACAACAGTTCTTTTTTGACTGTTTTTGCATTTTGGCCAGTGAGGGGGGCTCGCAGAGAAGAAGGATATGAAGCATTTGTATTTGATGCCAAAAGTTTTAGGGAGCAGCATGACAGACAGCTCTATGGTTTGGGTCAGCTCAGCAAACCAAAATGACACCCTTCCACCACCTCCAAACAGGTAATTTACAGCCATCGCTGCTTTGCAAAAAGGTTTTGACATTTCAGCTTTCCTTTCTGATTCCAAATGGTGACATTTCCCGCAGGGGACAAATTCACTTACCCTTTGACAGAATAATCAGAGCCACCCTTTCCTTAAACCTTCTCACCAGGTGGTAGGTGGGAACCAGTGCACACCCCATTCACACCAACAAGGACAGGTCACCAAGGCAGGATGGGACATAGGCTTCATGTTAGCATCTCAATTTGCCTCCTCAACCTGTTCATTGCTAGGCACTTTGTCGTGGTGTGGGGTCACCCACACTGGAGTCCTCAGCTTGTGCAAGTTGCCCAGAGAAGCTGTGGATGCCCCATCCCTGGAGGGGTTCAAGGCCAGGCTGGATGAGGCTTTGGGCAACCTGGGCTAGTGGGAGGTGTCCCTGCCTATGGCAGCGGATTGGAGCTAGATGATTTTTAAGGTCCCTTCCAACCCTAACTATCCTACGATTCTAAGTTGAAGATGCTGACCCATCCCCTTCCTCACTCCTTCCCAATTCTGTGGTTTTGTGCTTGGGCTTAGTTGTCCACGCTTTTCTCCTGTCTCTTCAGCTCTTCTCCTTAAATTAATAGTTTTTTGCTCTGCCTTCCTCTCTTCTTCTCAGTTATCCATCTGTGTCCTTGACTCTTATCTCCAGGGTTGTCAGGTGTCTCCTAACCTCCTCATGCCCAACCAAGAGAAAATAGGATATCGGGAAAGAAAACATGGGGTAGGAACTAGATGATCTCTAAGGTCCCTTCCAACTCAAACCACTCTATGATTCTATGATTTGGGTGGAGTGGGCATGGGACACCAGGAGAGGGAAGGAGAAAAAAAGCCCAGATGGTCCCAGCCATCATGGAGCAAGACAGGGCAAGAGACAATGATTTTCGATTTCTTCAATCTCTTCACCTCCAAGGGGAAATCTGAGATTTCCCAGCCCAGCAAGAGCCCATGGTGAGGCAGGCTGCACTTGCAGGTTGCTGGCAAGGGTCAAACTGAAGAGACTCCCCCATTCCCAGCTCAGCACAGACTAACAAACTGGGAATCTGAAATCCAGGGGGGAGGAGGGTGCAGGCAGTTCTCCTTGACCCCAAGTGAAAGGGGCATTTCCTCCAAAATGAAATAACAGAAATTATGGCTGTTCCTCAAAGACTTTGGTCCTGTACCACACCAGCACTTGTGTCCTGGGCAAAGCTGGAGCAGGCTACACAGCCTGGAAGGTGACAGGGAGACTTCTGGCATCACCGAATCACTTGGGTTTTCCTCCCTCTACATAAAGCCAGGCAACTTCTGGTAGACGGTCACGTTCCCCAAATGAGCAGGGGCTGACGTCCCACCAGTATCCCCAGCTCACCTTCCCAGCATCATCCAAGACTCTCTGTCCCTGCTTTTCCCAAAGTCCTTGCTCAAAGGGATGTCTACTCGAAGACCAGCCAGGTAGGTCAGTGATGCCTTTTGGAAGATGGTCAGCAGAGGGAGCTCAGTGGAAGCCAAGTGCAAACCCTCGTAATTGCATTTTCAGCCAGGGCTGGGGACAGGAGCCCAGGAAAGGGACTGCAGGACATAGAGATGCACAACTCTGGGAGGCTCTGGAGATTCGAGCTGTCTGCCTGCAATGGTCTGAATCAGTCTCATTAGTCTGGTCTCTCTTTCGGGATGAGAAGCAATATGACAGCTTCATTTTTTATTAGGGATAAGCTTTTGTTTTCCCAGTGGGAAAGAAGTATGAGACAGGAGCAGGTCTGGGGATGTAACAAGAGGTTTGTTTAAGCCAAAATCTGACCAATGTAGCTCTGCGTCTCCTAAAATCACTTTATCACAAGGCGGGAGCAAGGCTGGGGAAGGAGGGAGCAACTGAAATTTGCCTTTCCCTCTGCTGGAGCCAAAGCAATTTTCTGGCTGGACTCAAGAAAAGGAAGGAGATTCAGTCCCACTCGCATGTAAAGTTTAAGGTTAGTTTTAGCAATGTTTTGACATTTCCAGGTTCCCTGGGGGTCCTAAGAATAGGAATGCCATAAATGTCGAGAAGTAGACCTAATTGACCTTAAACTTTATGTGGCAAATAGCCATCCCTCCCTGTCTACTCTTTCTAGCCTCCAGGCTGCCCTACATCGCTGCCAGAGGACAGCCAAAATTTAGCTCTCCCTGGCATCAAGGAGTTAAATTTTATCCACTGCTCAGGATACTCCATTCAGGACAGAAAGGCAGGAGATGCTACAAGGAAACAGGGACAAATCTGAGCTGAGATCATGCACAGGATTATTCCTGGGAAACTTGTCCTGGCAGTGAGAGTAGGGGAAATTTTGCCAGAAAATTCATATAGATCCGAGGAAGGAGTTAGATCCTTGTTTTTGTCTTGGGCTCTAAACACAAACAGCTTCATCTCCTTGAAAAAACTGCTCTTTGGCCATCAAATATGAGCATGGACAAAGAGGAGGGAAAGGCCAGGGGAAGGGAAATCAATGGGGTTTTTTAACTGGGGGTATTTGGGGACCCAGAAGTCTGCGGATTCTTTCAAAGAGACGTGGGAAAGGTAACTCAAGAAAGGTGAAATTCGCTTTTTGGAGCTTTGCACCTTCCCAGGGCAATTTTTCAGGGACCGTGCATGGCAAAAAGTTTTGGACCACTAACCAAAGCTCAACCCCCATCCCTGCGCTTTTCAGTTTCCCAGCAAGGACAGACCTAGGGGGAAGGACCAGAATTCCCCTCTGTCTGCCCTGCCAAAGCTCTTCCCTTGATTCCTCCTGCCCCTCTGCCACCGACCCTGTCACTTCGCCAAACAGAGTGAGGATGCTAATTACTCTGCCTGCTAATCTATTCTAATGCATGGTAATAGAAGCCGAGTTTCTGCCCTGATAACTCTCCCAGCTTACGCTGCGGAACGGCAATCCCACCGCCCGCCCGTTATCTCTGTCCCCAGGTGGGCTCCTCCCTCTATCGCAGCAATTGAAGAAGCCCACCCCCGGAGCCCCGCAGGGTGTGGGTGTAAGGGATTTACTCCTCCATCTCCCCCCTTACAAAGCCAGACACTCCACAAACAGCATCTCCCCCCTGCCTTGGGGGGATTTCATGGCCTTTTTCCTTCTCTTCGCCCCCCTTTCCCAAGTTTCCAGAGATGCAGATTGTCGCATCCATGCTAATCTTGCCTGGAGGGCCCTGGGTTGGTCCATCAAACACAACCTGCTCTGCTGCCCACGAACAAAGGTTCAGAGGTGGCCCAAAGACCACACCAGTTCACGCACTGGTGGGGTGCAGCCAGGGACAAGCGATTTGTGTGTACACATGTGTGTGCCTCTGTAGGCAGATCCCCGATGAGCATTTTGATGGCTCATTCATGCCTGAGATGAACAGGAACATTTCACATGCAAATCCCTGGAAATGTGGAGCCTTTGTCGGATGAAGAATTGGAAATTGTTTGCTGGCACAAGGGGGAGGAGAGTGTGGAAATGAAGGAGGGGGTCTGTGGATGGTGGTGTAGAAATACATCCCTCAGCCAGTCCTGCTCAGCATCACAGAAAGGCTCTGGTCCTCCCATGACAGTCATTGTGTTCAGAGAGACCTCAAAAAGCCACAAGCAGCTCTGCAGCATCTTATCAACCTCTGGAATTGAACAACTTTGGGGGGAGGACTTGGCACCAGGCGTGTCCCAGCCTCAGGGTGCAGGTGATGGTTGCATTTCAGCCTGGGCAACTCTGCTTTCATTGTTTTCAGCTTCCAGCAAGACCCATGCCATGAAGCTAGGCTGCCCTGATAAATTTGTTGATTCCCACCCGATGCTGTAAATTCACCTGAAGCAGTGACTAGCAGCAATTGTGCTGGAAATGCACAGGTCCCTGGAAGAAACCTGTTCCCTGCTGAAAAAAAGCCAACAGGAGTGTTTGACATACAGGAAGATGGGTATCACCTGCCTTCATCCACTAACCACTCCCAACCTCCTGTAAGGGTCAAAGACACAAGGAAAGGACATCGCTGAAGCTTTAGGGTCTCTGCTATGCTGTCCCTTAAATCACAACCCTGCGATTGCAGGCAGAACTCAAGCCAAAGGCACACATATGAACTGCAGTCAGTCCAGAGCAGTGAGGTGGCGCACAAGAAAGAAATCACAGGAATCCACCTGGAAACGTTTTTTTGCCATCTGTCCATAAAAGACTGGTCTTCAAATGAAGATGGTAAAGCCCCTGAAGATTCAGCTGAAGGCTACCTGAGTAATACAAGCTTCTGCCTCTGAGGAGGCAGGAAAATAACTTTCCCAGGACTGAATTCACTTACAGACATTTTAAAGAAAATTAAAAAAGAAGAAAGCAAGAGAAAGGGAACAAGGTTGCTAGATAAGGCAAGTAATTAATGAACAAAATTACTTTTCCCAGAGAGCATCCTATCATGGTGCTTCCTATTCATGTTAATAATATTTGTGAGTGTCTTCCCCAGAACCTGGGCAGATAACACCTACGCTCTCCTGAACTCCTACATGCTCTCCTCTGCAAGGGCTGATGCAAATAATTTGTTCAAAGGGACTGAAGCTCTTTGTTCATGGCCTGATTCAGGTGCCTGGGAACATCATTCCTGAATTCTTCATGGGAGCTTCTCTCTACTAATTCCAGAGAAATGTTTGGTCTTTTCCCTATCATAATGGCCCAAATGCCAAGTTATCTGTTGGTGAAGACAATGGGAGGTGCCCAGGCCTCTAAAAAAATAAAATTTGGAGTGGAGGTGGGAGGGTGAGCGAGTGGCTGTGTGGTATTGGAGCTGCTGGCTGGGTCAAACCATGACAACATGTCTAGGTTACGTGCTTATGTTGTGAAGGTAAAGGGCACACCTGGCAATAGGATGAAGTGTGTTAAGTCCCACTTAAATGATCCTGTTCCAACCTGCACAACTTGCTGAGGGAAAGCAGAAGTTGGACCATCATCTAGTGGGACAGGCTGTAGCGTGCTCATCCTCAATCATCACTGACCCACAAAGACAAGAAAAACCTTCATCACTCAGACACAGTGTGGGTCTGGCCTCTGTTTGTGTGAAGAGCTGCCAAGCTCAGGATGCCTCTGCTCCTGACAGTGCAGATGTCTCAGCGTCGGAGGATTCTTGGACCAGCATTTATCTCAGACTGCAGATGTGTCCTCAGGAGCACGGGTAGGTTGGCAGAGCCAGGCGACAAAGGCACTTGGTGCAGGCTCAAACCCACCCCTTCCCCTTCTGTAGCCATCCCTGCAGCCTGGGGTGTTAAGCATCATTTGAATCTGGTGCAGCGCATGAGGTGAAGGTGTTATTATTCAAGCCACTGGTTCCAATGAGATTATCCAGTCTAATGGAGCAGCTTGCATGGACCTCCTCTAAGCCTGAATTTTCACTGTCAGAGAATCCCCAGTCAAGTGGAAAATTAGGAAAAGGGAAGAGGGGGCTGCGGAGGGGAGAAGGGAGGGGATGATTAAGTTCTCTAGAAATTAATTCATAACTAGAGAAATGGAAATAATAACTCCCCAAGCCGATGGACAATCCCCAGCAAACACATTTCAATTTGGAAGCCAGCTTTGCTGCCATTGAATCATTTGCTTTCTGGCTCATGCAGCTTCATAGATTTAATTTTCTACCCAAGGTGTTAACTTTGTCCTTAGATTATGGGTCCTGCTTTCTCCCTGCCAAGGCTCGAGCAGCTCAGAGACCCCTCGCTGCCCCTGGCTGCACAACCTGTAGCTCCTGACATTGGGCAGGTCCAGTGGAGAGCACTGGCTGGAAGTGAGGGTAGAGCTGGAGCAATGCACTGGGGAAGAGACAGGAGGAAAGCAAGGGGTAAAAAAGGAAGGAAAGGAAGGAATTACTGCAATTTTTTGTCCTCTTTAGGTTTTGGGTTTTTTTTTCTTCCCCAGGAATGGATCCCAATAATCAAAAGGTTTAGAAGCTCTTGGGAAAAGCACACGTGCATGATGGTACAGTTCAGAGCCAACACCAGCCTCAGGGCAAAACGTAGAATCACAAAATCAAAGAATCATAGAATGGTTTGTGTTGGACCCTATATGGTCTCTGGTATATTGTGATCCCACACACTGTCCAAGGGCAAGACAGGACTTGGTCAAAGCCTCCACACCATCAAAGCTGCAATAAGCAGTGTGTTGGGTGAAACAGCTCCTACACAGAGCTAGGTATTCAGTTCAAGAACAGCAGGGTCCATCTCTATGGCATTCACAGAATCATAGAATGGTTTGGGTTGGAAGGGACCTTAAAGATCATCCAGTTCCAACCCCCTGCCATGGGCAGGGACACCTCCCACTGGCCCAGGTTGCTCAAAGCCTCATCCAGCCTGGCCTTGAAACCCTCCAGGGATGGGGCATCCACAGCTTCTCTGGGCAACCTGGGCCACTGCCTCACCACCCTCACATGAAAGAATTCCATCCTAGTACCTAGTCTAAATCTCCCCTCTTTCACCTTAAAACCGCTACCCCTCATCCTGTCGCTGCACTCCCATTATTTAATAGCAGTGCCATATGCAGCCTCTTTGTTCCCAGTTGTGAGAGATATCCCAGTACAGGCTCATAAATGGTGTCCTACGGCCTGACTCTCAACAAACCACATCCTCAGCTGTCAAAAGCCAGACCTGTCGCTCAACAAGTGGGTGGACTTTGGAAATGGAAAAATAGCAATTGGGCCCGAGATGCCAGGACCGTGGATTGAACTGAACACCAGTTAATGAACAAAGAGGTTGGGACACGCAGGCTGAATTGCAGCAGGGGACAGTTGGTCCCCAGCAGCGAGGGGATCCTGAGCACAGAGCTCTGCTGAGTTGCTTGGCAGGGTTCGCACACACAGCCGCCCCGAGATAGCCTGGAAATGGGGCTGCAGAGAGTTAACGATTGTTTACCTGATTCCCCAGTGCAGCTCGGTGAAATGTTACTGCTTCCCAGAGGCACGAAATATAATTTTGCCTTAAAGGTTAATGGTATTCTAT
>WKFP01015311.1:1128746-1147921 GCA_011057875.1 Pterocles orientalis | reverse complement strand
GACTTAAAAAAAAAAAAAAAGGTACATTTTCCACATTTTTTACTCTACGCTTAGTGGCAGACACTTCAGTCACCTCGTGCCCTTTAGGAAGTAAACTTCCAGGGGAACCTTGTTGAATTTTAATCCTTCCTTTTTACGAGGTTAGCATTGTGTTTCCTGCGTGGGCTGCCTTATGATTGTTTTGCAATCCACACCACATAGTTAGTGATTTTTAATTATTTTTACCTTTGAGTATAACTTTCAGTTTTCAATAGTGTCTCTTTACCTTGCTGTTTAAGCCGATATTTCATTTTTTTTTTCATTTGCTTTTACCATCTTTCATGTCTTTTTTCATAGGTCGTATAACATCACAATAAATGCCTTTATGTGATCTCCAGGATACTACAAAGCACTTTACTCTTGTGGCTGCTTCTTTTAATAAGCTTCCTCATTTTTATGCCATTTCCGCTTTGAATTTGAACTTCACTGTAATTTTTATTTATTTATTTGAGTTTGCTTCTACAGGACATGGAATTTGAGGACCACGTGGGCACTCTTACAGAGCAATGCATGGATAGCTCTGCTCTACAGCGCATCCTGTGATTAAATCCTAAGAGTAAATCCAGGTTTGCTTCTCTTTTAGTGGCTTTATGGGTATGAGCTCCAAGTGCTGTGACATTTTCTCAGTGCATGCGAGGCCACTTGAAGTCTCTCATTACCACATTTTCTGCCCTCCCAACCTTTTGGATTTCTTGCAGCATGTCACAGTCACTTTCACCATCATCTTCAAGTGGTCAATAAACCAGACTTAGCACCGTTCCCTTCCCCAGGGATATCTTGTCACTTATGCACAGATTGACCCTATTTTCTCTCTTTGATTTTACATTTTCTTTAACATAAAAGCCCTTTCTTCACCATTGTAGCCTCTTCGATTGTTGCTGTGTGATTTATGCTACAGATGAGCTTCCTTCTATCAAGGTTTTGGGCTGCGTATCCCATTAGCATCTCATTTAAAACAGACTACTAGCATCTGCACAGGAGTGAGTATATATTTAATTTTGTCTGATTGCCTATTTTCATGTGTCCCGATTAAAAGGGGTATTTTCTAGGATTGATTCTTGCTGTTTCTTACCTGAATTTTATCAAGTTCCAATACAACCATTTCTCAAGGATAAAGGCATATTATGACTTCACCTTTAGACAATGAGTTTCAACCTTCAAAACCTCTTTCATGACTAATTTTTTTCTCCCTGGCAACAGCCAGGTTCCTTCCCATGTTGGCACCCATTCTTCAAAAAGTTTTCCTTATTCCTCATAAACTTTTCCTACTCTGTTTTGTTAACTATGCATTAAAACACTGTCTCTGTGGCTGATTTTGCATTTGAGAAAATGCTTCATAAAAGTCTTGATTTCTAGCCTCTTATCTCAACAGCTTGTGTTTTTCCTCCAGGATTTCCCTCCTGCTGTCTCCTTGCAATTGGAAGCTATGGCTCCACCCTATTAATATATTAAACCATACTAGGAAACATTCTCTGATCTTGGGACAAAATGACTTGATCTGAACACACTCATCCTATTAAATTCTATTAACTTCCACAACACCTAGTGAAAGTCCTGCCTGACCCATTTAATTCCCAAACATGTCCAGGAATTGTTTGAAGGAGCAATAGTTGGCCCAAACGAAACTATATTCTAATAAATTTGCAGCAGAGATAGTTGTCTGCCTAATAACATTCCCTGGAGTTATTTTATTTACTACTACAAATATACATTATATGGACAAGGACACCCGGTCCAGATCTCATCTTCAGGATCTCATCCCCTGAAGACATGTCCTTGGTACACATGGGTATCTTCTTTTGGGAGATCTTAGTTATGTGGTTCTCCATCCCTTCTCCAAGTGATAACCACATTATAAGGCATTCCTTCTTCTTAAATTTGCCATAAGGAAGCATCCCTCCCTCTAACCTAATGGAGGGATTGCTCCATCACGTCACTATAAGTTTCATCAGTGAATTTCCCTGTCACCTCAAGTCTTTCCAATCTGACCACCTGGATCCCAAAACCCAACACTTTTCCCTAAGGACCATGAGCTGCCAAAGCCATTTGTACCTACATAACACCCACCCATGGTGCAAAAGCTGATGTTCTGTGCTGTGACCCAAAGCCTCACTTTCTGGAGACTTGGCAAACCAAAGGAACATTAGGATTATAATATCAGCTGGAAAACCTGAGGTCCAGAGGTTACAGGGGTGGTATTAGGATGGTAGATTAAGGCTCTTAAATTTAGCTGCTCCAACACAAGGGCTCTATTCTTTTGACCACATATAGGGTGTCCAAGACAGCCACCTAGGGTTGGCAACTGTGACAGAGGACCTATGGAAGACTTGGTCAAAAAAAAAAAAAAAAAGCCACCAAATGCCTGTGTTTCAGTAACTGAATGGAGCCCCATATCTACTTTAGGGTGAGCTGTGTCTCTAGACTCCATTCAAGGTCAGGTTGGATGGGGCTCCGGGCAACCTGATCTAGTGGAAGATGTCCCTGCTTACTGCAGGGGGTTGGACTAGATGACCTCCATGGTCCCTTCCAGCTCAAACTATTCTATGATTCTACGATTCTATGACTGTACTGACGGGAAGTAGGATCTCCTTGGGCTGCAATGGTGTCTCAGCACCCAGTTCATATGAAGACACATGAGTACATGCCAACTTGGCAGGTCACAGAGTCCTAAGCAGAGCTGAAAAGGACTCTAGCTCTCCCACACACAAAGCACAGAGGAGGAAAGGACTCACTGCTTCCGCAGGCAACCCCTCTATAGCAGCTTACAGAGAAATATTCTCAAGCTTTATCATAAACCCAGCTATACTTTTAACACTCACTCATCCCAGTGGAAGATGACTTCAGACACCCATCCTCCTCCCAGACAGAAACCTTCTTCTAACTTACACACTAAGTTTTTAGCCATTCCCTCTCGGTCCAAGACTAACCACATCTTAAAGACCTTTACTCTTTTGTAGGCACTTAATCCCTAAATCCACGTAAACAGCAATTGTACCTCTGACTAACTTTGTTTTTTACACCCAGTAGGACTCATGCCAGTCTCTTCTTGCCCAAGAAACTCTTCTAACCTGTCTGAAAGCCAGTCCTGGCTCTATTTAATTTTTTATTTTTTTTTTTTTTTAAATGCAGGCAGAAGAGTTGCAGTGTCCTAGCCAGGAACCTTAATCAAAAGAAACTCCATGACTTCAACACCATAAAAAAATCAAGTCAATGAGGGAAGACATCTCATCCACATCATCACCCCACAAGGATACGTCTGTCTGTCTACCAATGCAGTGACCCTATTCCTGCCCTGGAGTCCCTCCAGGGTCATGTCAAAGGAAGCCTGATCAGATTTTCTGCATTGTTTCTGTCCACACTGCTGGAAAAAGTGAGCTAACCTTCATGCCAAGTATCCAAGGGGGTAGCTGCAGGAAAGAGACAGGCTGGCCAGCAAATTCCCATCTACTTTCTGAGAGATGTTTCATCTGCAAATAGCTCTGACATGACAGAGACAAGTTGCCATTTCAGATATTTAAAGATATGGCATAACACTGCTTGGCCTTAATTTTGGGCTTCAGCAAGCTATTGATTTTTTGACTCTTTATATTATGTTAATGATGTCATGATCATATCAGAGCAGCAGTGTACTCCCATAAAGCTCCAGAGTGCAACGTTTAATAGATACTCTTAGTATTAATTGATTTTGCGATAACTCATTCTATGAATGTTTTCACCCTTAAGGATGTTTTTTTTATGCCTTTTTTTTTAATTAATGGTGAATTTCCCAAACATCCATGTAGAATGAAAAGTCAAAGCATTTACTTCTCCTCTTAGTGTTTAATTTTGGAACGGGGGTAGTGGGGAAGGCTGTCTTCTTCAACACACCAAATCGACAGGAGATTAAGTATAACACTCAACTGGACCGATGTGTTCCTGAGCAGTTCAATGATATTTTGTCAATCGGCCAGATGAGCTGATGCTATGGGTCTGCTCTTCTTCCCTTCTTGCCAACCCCTCCAGATCTTCCATCAACTAAAGCCAGGAGGGAATCCTCAAGGTCAGTTTTTTGTCTTTGGTCCTTGAGAGAAGCAAGGGGAACAGACAGCAGAGACTCAATAGTAGGAATTAAGTCACCACCATGCAGAAAATCATGTTCACACCTAGGTATACTAAGACATATATAGAGAGAGAGAGACTTAAGATGGAAAAACCATTCTACTTTCTGAGTTACTCATATGCACAAAGTTATTTGCAAGCTTGTTTTCATGAGTTGCCCTGGGTGAAAATGAGGAAGGGATTAGATTGATTCACTCTCATCCACATTTCCAGTGTCTCTTCTCCCTGAGAACAGCACAGAAAAAAAGCTCTTGGCAACCACCCCAACGTCATCCTCCTGCCATTATTAACCGATTTGACTCTTTAGAGGCTCTGGGTGGAAGAGGGCCAGGGAAGCCTGCAAGGATTCTGGAAAAGCCACCTCTGACCCAGACACATCTCAGTGGTGGCTCCCACTGAGATGCTCTGCTCTGATAACGCCTTATCAGGCCAGGCAAGCTCTAAGAGACAAGGAGCAGACAAAATAGGAAAGTATTATCTGAATTGAAATCCTGCCCCTTTGCCCTGCACAAAATAATCCAGTGGCCTTTTGGCAGGGCTGGCTGGCACACGCATCGCTTCCAAGCTCATGTTGGAGGCAGGATTTCTCTGGCTGCCTGTTCCCAGCTCCTGGGGTGCCAAGGGAAAGGACAGCTTATGGGGGCTTTTGCGTCTCTGCTGCAGCTGAGAAAGTCTGCAGGAAAAACTTGCACCTCTCTGTGGCAAAGAAAACAAAAGGAACGTGATTTTCTTGCAGTCATCTCCCCATCTCGACCCTGAGCCATGATAGTGGGATGCCATTAATAGAATCACAGAATGGTTTGGGTTGGAAGGAACCTGGTCCAACCCCCCTGCCATGGGCAGGGATACCTCCCACTAGCCCAGGTTGCCCAAAGCCTCATCCAGCCTGGCCTTGAACCCCTCCAGGGATGGGGCATCCACAGCTTCTCTGGGCAGCCTGTATATATAGGTTACAAGTAGCACAGCACAGAAGCCTTCCTTCACCCCTTTTCCTTCTCCATCCAACTGCAGGCAAGGCTGTGTTTCAAAAAACCTGAAGCATCTTGACCTCCTTTCTACTCCTACCAAGGGCTGGAGGGAGAGGAGAGAGCATACAACTGCAAGTGGGGGACAGTCTCTTGCAAAGACTTGGTTCCCGGGGTCCTCAAGGTCCAGCGCCCACCACTGCCAGTCACCTCTGTACGTCTTGGTGCATTTTGTCACTGGGTTTTGCACGCCCCTCCTATTTGCAAGAGGGGGAGAAGGTCTAAATGTGGACCTGCCACTTTCTGCTCTAGTTTGTCCCAACAGCTCCAGCCTTCTGCCTTCCTCCCCAGACTTAGGGATGAAGCAAGGATGGACACAGGAGAGAAACAGCTATATAACAAACATCTCCACTACCCCCCCACAAAAAAAACCCCAACAAACCCATGTACTTATGGTCTGCACCAAGCTAACAAGGGAGAAGCCTTCCAGGCATGGGTGAGCTAGATTGAGATTTTTTTTTTTAATGTCTCAATTAAAATGCAGATATCCTTTACTGCCTGGGGGCAGAGGGGCAGGAGGCATTGGGAATGAGATATGGGAAGGAGAAACAAGACACAGGGGTTTTCCCGTCATTCCTCCCTGTCCTGCCTGCCTTAACCCTTCTGGTTCCACCTCTAACAGCCAGCCAAGGGCACAGGATGATTTGGGTATGTTCATTGGGTTAAGCGAGAAATTACGTGTGTCTTTGCACCTTGCCATGTCTGATAAGGTTTGTTAATTAAACAAACCCAAAACTTAGTCAATGGTGAGACTAAATTATTATCACCATGCCTTTTAGCCAGTACTGTCTGGGAGCCTGCAGTCACCAAGTCCTGAAAGTCTTTCATCCTCTGAAGTCCTTTAAAGCTTTGGACCTCACAGCCTTCTGCAATGTGAGGAACTGCTACTCCTCTCCTACAAAAAAGGGGTTAAACCATAGGGAAATTAAGGATTGGAGTGACTGTAAATTGGGCATTGTTTGGTGTGGTTATTTAGGTTTCCTCAACAGATACTAAAAGAAACAGGCACTTCCAGAGGGCAACGCACTCCACTGCCTTGAACACCTCAGGGTTGCAATGAGTGTGTTCAGAAAAAGTCCCTCTCTTCACTGGCTGCTGGGACAAGAAACCTGGTGGTAGATGAGATAAATATCATCCTAAGTAGCTTCTTCGAAATTACTTAAGGCATAGAGAGGAGAGCAGGGAAATTAATAGTGCTCTCTCTTGCCTAAGGAAAATTCTGTAACCAGTGCATCATGCTGGCCTCCCTTTCTAAATGTACCAATGGGTCCAGAACTGGCTTTTCCCAGTCAGAAAATGCCCCAGATCTTGTCTTACAACAGTGCCTCAGCCCTCACCAGTTCCCACTTCCTCAGACCTTTTAGCCAGCATCATCCTCCAGCTCCTCTGCTCTGTCCCAGCAGACCCTCCAGCATTTCTTCTCCTCCTCTTTCTCTTTCTCTGCCCCAGTTTTCTCTTTACTCTTTGTCTCAAGGTAAACAACAAAAAGATGTGCTAACTGCTGGTGCAACTTCCTAGGCAGGGAAGCAAATAGTGGAGGAAAATAATCAGAAGCCTGCCCTTCCTTCCATTAGCAGAGGCTGGTGCATGCTGTATCAAAAGAAGGAGGCAAGAAATGTTGCTCCATGTCCAGATCTGCCACTCATCTCTTGTATAACCACAGTCCTAGCAATGCACTGGTTTTGCCTGGATTCCTTTTTGGCTAACCTGCCCTGGTGAGCCCAGAAGAGAGCTGCAGCCCACTGTCACCCAGGCTTCCTCTTCACTACTGGAGCAACTGGCAGGGTTCATTTGCAAGATGTTCTATTTGAATGTTGTGTTGTACTTCTATTTATCCCCCCAAGGACAGAGATCAGGCTGTTGTCTGGCTCCTGTAATTCAGAGTAGGTGGGCATGGAGCTAAAAACATCTGTGGCTGCCTTGGGACACGGTTCCTGCTATTGACTGTGCTATTCTAAAGCTGCTGAAGGACAGATCTGAAGTGGAAAATGATGGAAGACAAGATGTTCGAGAAAACAGGACAGCGAGTTGCTCAGATCCACTCACCAAATAAAAGAAAAAGAAATACGTCTGTCGCTGGGGATGGGAGAAGAGACTATGGTCATACCAAAGCAAGGAGCATCCCAAAAAAAAAAAAAAGGACCACAGCAGGCTGAGATAACAAGCTTCAATCTCAAGAGCTTCCACAGACTCGCACAACCTGCCTCCAGGACCACGGGGCTACGGGGAAGGGTGATAAAAATCTCCCTGGTACAAAAGCCAACCGGGAAAGGCTTTGCCTCTGCACCTCTGCTTGGGGGAGTGAGTGCAGAGAGGGGTGCGAGCAACAGGGAAAATTAGGGGCTGGAGACACACTTGCTGGTGGCAAACAGGGATATTTAGTGACAGGTCTCTGAATGTGGGAGTGTGCAACAGAGGATGATGGCATATATTTATGGGTAAAGAGATCCCATTCTTGGGATTTTGGTCAGCCAAAGGACATCCCAAGTGGGGATTGAAATCTGTTTTGTTGTCTACACACAGGGGTGTAAAGTCCCTTGAGATGTCCTCAGGACTCCAGCTGGTCCTCATCCTCCAGAGGAAATGATCTCCAGTAGACTCTGTCATATTTGCCAGCCCCAGGCGAACATCTCATATACCTCAAACACCAGTTGCAGCAGACATCATGGACAGGCAATTGAGTTCCTTCTGTAAATAAAACCACCTGTATTTCAAAGTCTCTTTGTATGTTCTCCATACACCTGTGCATAGGCACCTGAATTAAGTCCTTATGTTCTCTTTCTTACTGCGTATCCTAGTCCACAGCAGACTCTGTGGCTGTGTTCACATTAGAGAAGAAGAAAACCCAGAGACCTTTCTCTACAAAGTATGAACTTTCTGCAATGCTAAACCTGAGCTGCTCATGTTCCTGTGATCAAATCCCAAGTAGGACACCTACAACTCACAGGGCTGCATCAGGAGAAAGCTTCTGCTGGAACTCGCTGCACAAACTAATTATCTTCCTGCCCCTCCCCACTGCCCTCTAGCAAAATAAGCTAATCAAGGAAGAAGGTTGTTATCAAAACACATTTACCACACGCCTGTGTCTTATGGTCCACAGTACCCAGCCTTGTCCCCGAGTTGCCTCAGGGCAGGCACGGCCACCAAGATAATCAACCTGTGAAGGACACAGCTCTGCCCTCGACTCCTAGGTACAGCAGAAGCACTCCCAAAAGGGACACAACAGCATCTAGGGAACAGAAGGACATTGGCGGTGATAGATGCACACCATGCAGGTACAGCGATGGGTCGGCTCTCCAGGACTAGTTACGGGTTGTTCTGCTCAAAGGGACAGGGCTGGTTCAGAGCCGTTTATTCAATGTCATCACCAATCTGTAATGAAATGGGATTCCCAGGAGCCTCTGTTTCACTTGAGGCTTTATCACCATCAATAGGCATGTTCCCCGTCCCAAGAATTTCCTCCTGCTCTTTGCTCTAAGAGCCCCGATCTCATTTCAAAAGGCCATTGGAGAGCTGTCACATTTGGGGCTATTTCCTCTGCTCCAAAGGAGAGGCAATGCCTAGGTGTGAAATGATGGGTACTTTAGCTATACCTCAGCAGACAGATTAAAGATAATCTGGGCTCAGTACAGAATGCTTAATGGGCCAACGTCACTCTACAGAGCCCCCCTGCTGTGCGCGTCCCTCTGTGCGGAGGCTGAAACGCCGTCTCTAGTTTCGATAACTGCCTGGGAAGAAGTGGGAATCACTCTGTGCCAAAGCCAATTGTGGGAAGGCAACTCTGCTTTCCCTCATTATCAGATAGAGAGGTTCACAGGCCACGGGCACGGCTCTCAGAGCACAGGCTGTGACCGAGGAAGAGTCAAACCAAGTCCTGTTCGGAGACAAGGCACCTTGGCATCTGGTTCACTCCTATGTTTGCCACCATTGACTGGCAGTGCCAACACTGTAAACCAACTGATTAGAAACTTTCAAACCAAATGTAAGATTTCAGATTTCCTGTGATTACTTGCCCCCCCCCACCATTTACGGTTTTCTCCCCGTTGTGTACCAACAAACATGTATCTAGCAATCTCCTGTTGCAATGAGAAATGCCCCCAAACACCTCAAACACATGGGGTATTGACCACAGCAACTGAAATCCCTCTGAGCTTCCCCTCTGATGGGGAAGATCGGCCCAGACAGCTACAAGATTCCAAGGCAATATAAGGTTTGAGCTGGAAGCTCTTCATGTGGCTGATCCACCTTTATGAAATTCAGGACAATTGTCATGTACCTTTGACATGCAGAGGGTCTCCCAGGTCTTTGAAGGCACCAAGAACTGACCCATAGCAAGATGATGCTAAGGCAGGAAAGGACACAGAAAGCTTTTCCTATATAAAGAGGTCCCAACCATGATTGCTAAGACTTATTCATCCTTCCAGGCAAATGCAAAACACCTGCAAATTACTCCAGTTTACACCCTGGGGTGTAACAGCATGGGGAGTACTCAGGGACAGCTGAGGCTTGTTTCTTGTAATGGAAGCTGAGGGTCTGTAGGATCACAAGCACCTGTAGGAATTTGTAAATCACTCTTTTTTTCCCTATCTGTTAGAGCTCAGAGTGGCACAGGACTGGGTGTGACATTCCACCCTCCTGGCCTGCTGGGTCCCTGAGCCATACAGCCCTTTCCATGTCCCTTCCTCAAACAGCACTTGAGATATCCTCCCTCCCCTCTGCCAGTGGAGGAAAAGAGAGGAGGTGAAGGGGAAAAGAAAGAAAAAAAAACCCAAAATCCTCAGCCTGAAAGACAGTCCCAGTCTTTCAGAGGGCAGAAAGTCAAGCAAGCGAAAGACCCTTGAAAAAAGGTCTTATTGCAGCATCTGTAGGTGGCTTAGGTTACCCGAGACTCTCTAGTGATTCAGAAGACTTTGACCAAGAAAGTTAAAGCCAGGGAACGATCAATGCGTCTCTGCAAGCAGCATCGCATCGGGTTACCTGCTGAGACGAGACAGCGGGGAGCTGCACTTTGGAACTTTTTTTTTTTTCCTGGTCTGGCAATGAGTCTGAGTATGGGTAATAAACCTCCCTCCCCCTCCACACTAATCCCTCAGTCCCTAGAAAACAACTTAAGTGCCTTTTTTCTTCCATATCATGTTAGAAATGAGAATGATAATTTAATTTCTGGGTATACAAGTATCCAAGGCAGAGGGGAAGAGCTGGGCAGCAGGAGGATGTGGAGGGCAACTTGTTAGATACTGGGGTAGGTGCCTGCTCCCAGAAGACAGCATAAAACCCTCACGAACAGGGCTGTCCTTTGGTAGGGAAACCAAAAATCTCTCAAGTGTCTCATAAACACCATCTCAGTCAATCCATGGGCAGCTCAGCCACGGGCGTAGCAGATTTTGGTCATTCCATGACTAACCCAGAGCCCACCAAAGGGATCCAGGAAGGTGGTTGGTATGTCCCATATCTGAGAAACCTCTGGCATTGCTTTATTCGTGGGGTTAGGACACTGCATCCTATTCCCATGAGGTGGGGAAGCCTGTCCTGGCACATGCTCTGCAAACTGGGGTGCAAAGCCAATGGGACCAGTTCAGGTCCCTAGGTGAGGTTCTTATGTGCTAGAAGGACACACAAAGTATGTGTGCAGCTCCTCTGCAGAAGACCAGAGGAGGGCAGAGAGCAGAGCCAACCCCTGGATCTGCTACTTCCACAGTAGGACAGACTGGGGATGTTTAAACAAACCCTGTTCCCTCCACAGCAAATGTCAGTTCCTCCAAACCAACAATGTTTGTTGGCGTCCTGCTTTGCTCAGTCTCTAGAGCTGGTAACGACTTCTGGAGGAGAAAGAAATCACAGATGCCCAAATGTTTCATTCTAATGAAAAAAAAAAAAAAGCTTCACTTCAGAACGACATTTTATTTTGAAATTTTAAGCAGTTTCCTAAAATCTGCAATAAAATCCCATAAGAAGAACTTCTGAGTTCTAAATGAATCATTCTCCAATTAGTAAATGGTATCAGCCCCTTCCAAAATGGCTTTCAAGAACATTTCTTATTAAAAAAAATAATAATTGGCCCACTACAAGCTGGGGAAAAAAAAAGTTTTGAAATATAACAAGTCCTCCCAGAAAATGGGACTATTTTCATCTCTGATTGTGACTAACGACCTGCTGGCCAAGGACTCCCCATAACAGCAAGGACAGTTCCCAGAGCAGAAGGAGGCTGGTGCCTGGGGGCTGCATCCTCCCTTAAGGACAGCTTGTGAGTGTTCAACTGTTCATCCCAGAATTAGGCAGAAGCTATGTGAGGATGAAATGAGGGAGAACAGCCAAAATCTAGGACTGGCGGCTAACACAGCAGAGCCTGGGACAGGTCCCTTCTGCACCCAGCAAGATCAGCACATTCCCCCTTTATAAAGTGTTATTTTTACCTATGCTGCTGCCCCAAATATCCATTTATCATAGAATCACAGAACGGTTTGGGTTGGAAAGAACCTTAAAGATCATCAAGTTCCAACCCCCCTGCCATGGGCAGGGACACCTCCCACTAGCCCAGGTTGCTCAAAGCCTCATCCAGCCTGGCCTTGAACCCCTCCAGGGATGGGGCATCCACAGCTTCAGCCCCAAATATCCATCCTGCTGGCTGTGCAGGGCTCAAAACTTGCATGGTCACCACGTGCACATGGATGTGTCTGTTCTTGAGCTGGTACTGGGCCAGGAAGGGATAGCGAGGGCTCGTTCAGCTGCGTAAGGGTTTGTCCCTTTTCTGGGGACAAAGAGCCTCAGCCATCTCTGCCCATCTGCATGGGAGGGGGAAAAGAGGTGGAGGCAGGTAATAGTTTGGATACAGATGGAGACAGAAGAAACTTGCCGGAGGGGTTTAGAGGGGTGTTCAGATATTGGGTGGCATCTTTGGACACTGCTGCATCCGACACAGAAGGAAGCTGCATTTCATTTCAGGCTTGGAGAAAACTTTGCTCTACTCTCATCCCTCTGCACCAACACCTCCCCCCCCCACCCCAATTTGGGCTGGTGACATTGCTGTGACCTTGCAGCAAGGCACCGAGTGCCTCCACGCCAGCTATTAGCTTTTTCAGCCTGGTTCCTTCCCCCTCCCCAACCCTTCGCCCACCCCTGGAGACCCATGCAGCAAGCAAGCGCCACATTTTCAATTTACACCAACTAAATGATTCATCGCTGCCTAAAGAGGCTTGAACGGAGCCCAGGAGGGGAGCAGTGCTATTGCAGGGAAAGGGAGGGTGCGGGGTAAGATCGGGGCTAAAGATATGGAGACGAAAAGCTCCGGTGACCTGCTCTATATCAGCTCTACTTGGGGCAGAAGCCAATCAATCTCCCTCCTCCCTCCCCCCCGCCCCTTCCCTTTCTCCTGCAGTCGTCTGTGAGTCTGTCTGACTCTTTCTGTCTCAGTGGACTCGAGTTTCTCGGTGTAAGGTTAGGACAGAGGAGCCGTGGAAATCGATTCCTGAGCCCTGGCACATCGCCCTCCGTGCAGACAGCCCAGCTTCGGCGTGAGACGATGGATGGAGAGCCGTCCCCAGGCGTCCCCAGACCTCTCACGGTGGTGGGAGCTGAGGATAGATTGGAAAAGGGGGGGGTCTGGGGAAAAGGGTCTGCAACAGCCCTCAAAGTGCAAATCCCAAAATAAGAGAGAGCACATGGGAGAGGAAAACAATATGGATGCTATACCCCATCTGGCTGTTTTTACCCATCTCCCAGTCTACCAGTGTCCTTTTGATGGTTCATACTGGGAGGAGAAAGATGAGTGAAAGGCATGGCTTTGCCCACAGGCAGTCTGGTTTCCAGTACCAGTTTATCCCAGGTCTTTCACAGCCTGATTGCATCTCCCATCCCTTCCAAAAAAAAAACCAGCTCCCCCATCAGCATGGCTGGATTCAACCGTGCACTGGAAAGCCCCTGGGATTCTTGACTGGGAGGGGAGAGGGAAGGGTTAGCACTCAGGAGGGGAAATGTTTACAGCACATTTCCCCAGAGACCTGTTGAGGATGCATCCCACTTGAGGAAAAGTCTGTTAATGAATCTTAAGGGGTTCTGATGTGCAAAAAGTGCTAATAAGGGACTCAGCATCATGGCACTCTTATGAATATCCTTGTTGGATGGGATGCAACTGGTTCCTCTGCTCTCAGGGCTACCTATAAGGATGAGGAAACTGAGAAGCAGATAGGAACACCTGAGGCTGCACAGAAAATCGCTTCCAAACTGGTCCTGGAAGTCAGATTTCTTGACTGCAGTGGAAACTAGGGGGAAGGAACAAACTGGAGTGGGATTTGCTAACATTTGATTTCCAACTGCTTCAAAAAAAAAAATAAATCCACAGGGGATTAATCTTAGTGACCCTGCTGCAAGGTACATAAATACGAGGTGCTTCTTTTTCAGATAAAGAACAGAGCGTAAGAGACCAGAGGGAGGAGGATGTGGGGATCCTGCCATCAACCAGGTCCAGACTGTGAGGCCAAATTTCCCCTTGCAGAACCGAGCTTGTATGGGGGTTTCCTGTTCTAATCGAGTTGATGCTTTTACCCTCACTTGTCACCAGCCATCACATTTCTGACGTTCCTTCTCAATGAGCTGTTGGGCAATCTGTAGTCGTCTCTGCCCCTTTTCTCTCCTTTGGGGGATTTATTGCTGGATGTATTGACTGCCTGTTGCCACTGGCCCTGGATAGTATGAGATGAAATATCTCGCATTGTTGTGGCACAATCAACGGCCAAATTCGTGCTTGCCTGTTTGCCCGCACATAGTCTGTGCTGTCCCTCCACTGACAAGTTCCAATCCCCTGCCATGGGCAGGGACACCTCCCACTAGCCCAGGTTGCTCAAAGCCTCATCCAGCCTGGCCTTGAACCCCTCCAGGGATGGGGCATCCACAGCTTCTCTGGGCAACCTGGGCCACTGCCTCACCACCCTCACAGGAAAACATTTCTTCCTAATATCCTCATGTCAGCAGGGTGAAAGTTTCATGCCTACCAGACCACAGCTCGGGATTGGTTAGCCAAGGATCCTTTGAGCAATTAATTCCAGAGCCTGAGTCAATTTTTTGGACAGACTTTGGGACGGGTCACCTAGATCTGATCTGAAATTAAGCAGACTGTCGTGGCTTTGGATGAGGGTCACACAAGCCCAAGAGCATCCACAGAAGGCTGGAATACTCTATAGGTTTGTTCCCTTTTCTTCTGTTCCAGAAAGGAGAGGTAGCAAAGAGGATTGCTTCAACTGGATCACTGTCTCCACCAGGACTGTTTACAATGCTACAGGAAGATTTCAGAGGTCAACTCAGCAGGAGAAGACAGGCACACTGTAATAGCAGGATCCATCAGAAAAACCCTCCATCCCTGCCAAGGACACCGTGAGACTTGGAATGACAGCACCCTGCGGAGCCGTGCTCAGCTGGAGATGTTCGGTTAGACAGATCCAATGCATTTTCCAGCCGCTGTCTCTGCTGAGAGGTTCTTGGCAAAGGAGACCACCCTGCCACTCACAGCCAGGAGCTGGGCCGACCTGCCACCTCCCTCTCCACAGCGTTGGCAGAGGGCTCTCTGCAGGAGGAGGTCACTGGCAGTGATGGCTGCAGAGAGGAAACTTCAAGATCAAGAGCATCATTAAAAAGCCTACAGAAAACAAAGCCAACAAACTAATCTCCCAGTCCTGAGGACACTTGGATCCACTGCTCCTTACAAGGCACTGGATAAGGCAGTACTGCTGAATAATGAAATGGTGAAACGAGGTCCCTTCCTGGCCTGTTATACAGAAGCCCAAGGATGTGGATACAGAAAAATTTACCCAGCATCCTGGCCAGATGAGCTGAATGAGCAGTTTGGCTCATTTCTACTCATTTGGCACAGTTGAGTTGACGCGCACAGGACAAATGCTCAATTTAAGGGTCAACATTTTCCCATAAGGAGCATACAAAGCATAAGGTCCCCCTGAAATCTAACCTGGAGTGGACCCCATGATGCTTACAGGAACCTGGTTGCTCTCTAAGGGCAATGGAGATCATGACAAGCGTGAAACAGGAGAGGTTCAGGTCAGTGGTGGAAAGTTGGAGGTGCTGAGACAAGTGTCTAAGCTGGGCTGCTAGCCAGAGCCAAACCGCCTTAAGCAATGGGAACAAGAAGGTAACTGTCACCCAGAGAAGAGCTGCTGGAGGGTTTGATTCAACGTGCATCAGGGTAGACAGGCGCTTTACTGGTGTAATCAGGCAGTTGAGGAGATCTGACCAGGCTCTACCACCCTTCTCTTCCTTTGTCTTCCAAAAAAAATGCTTCTTGGTTAAACAAAGACCCCTCCAAGAAAGTCCCCGAGACCTTGCTGGAGCTGCATGGGTGACTCATCGGCTCACCTGCCCCAGCCAGTGACTGAGACAGCATTATGCAGCTCTGCTGTGTCTTATCACAGCTGTTGAGGGAAGACGTATGGGGGAATCATAACGTCACAGCACAGTTTGGGTTGGAAAGGACCTTAAAGATCATCAAGTTCCAACCCCCTGCCATGGGCAGGGACACCTCCCACTAGCCTAGGTTGCCCAAAGCCTCATCCAGCCTGGCCTTGAACCCCTCCAGGGATGGGGCATCCACAGCTTCTCTGGGCACCCTGGGCCACTGCCTCACCCCCCTCACAGGAAAACATTTCTTCCTAATGTTTAATCTAAATCTCCCCTCTTTCAGCTTAAAGCCATTACCCCTCATCCTACTGCTGTACTCCCTGATACAGAGCCCCTCCCCGTCTTTCCTGTAGCCCCTTTAAGTACTGGAAGGCTGAAAAGCAGGGCCAGGACAGTGACAGACGTCAGCAGGTACTTACGTGTTGTGAAGAACACACCATCCACAGTGAGGGTCACCAGAGCCCAAGCACTCGCTGCAGGTCTCGTACTGGCTACACGACTCCACGGGTACCCGGGTGAGCTGCAGGAGGAAAGGGGACAACCTGTCAGGCTTTTTGTGGGGCTCTGCAATGCCCTTAATGACTCAGTGGAGGTGTCACCCTCCCTGTCCTCTTCCCCTGGTGCCTTTCCTCCTACAGGGACATCCCTGCAGATCTCAGCAGGAGTGGAGCAAATGGAGGGATGCAGCTGTAGATTGCTCCAGATTGCAACCTGGTGCAACCCCTGTTCAGATCAGCACCTCCCCTGTGGCCTCCCCCTTCTCCCCACTGCCAGGTGACCCCACTTGCACAGTTTTTACAGAGAATCGGTAAATCAGGCAAGCTGTGTGCTGGCTGTGGTGACCTGGGACCTTGAGACAATGACACGATGTGTGATCTGAAGCAAGTTCAACTCACCGGATCTCCACGTTATCTTACACTCTGGTTGTGGACCCTTGTTGCTTTCTGGCTTTCTATGAAAATTGAAGTCTTGTGAGATCTTTGTCTCCCTCCCATGGCCTCCCGCACCACCACTGGTCCCCATTGCCTGTGCATCTTTCCACCCATCAATTGTCCTGTCCCTGCAGAGGTGGCTCCCAGCAGGAAGAAGACAAAGGCTACCAGCCTGGGTATGCAATCGGTTTGCTATCACCCTGACTTTGCAGCTCAGATGGCATTAGAAGTAGACCTGAAACACCCATCTACTGCCAAAACACTGCATTTTATTATCTTTTTTTTTCATTCTTTCTTCCTTTTTAATTAAAGTATTGCAGTCAGAGATTTCAAAGACAGAAGCAGCCATCTAGCCTGACCTCCTGTCTAATGGACCAAAGCCTTTTGATTCCTAGGTTTTTTTAAGCCCCTTACTTCTTTTGAAGCCAAACATACAATTTGGGCTCAGTGATGTGATAGGTTTTTTTCCATTGAATAAGCTTCAGAGAGCTTCTAAAACATGCAGTCAATTGCCAGTGCCTTCACCCCAGCTCATGTCCGCAGGGAGAGTTTATTCCTTCAGATGCTATAGCGTGGTATTATCCTGACGAAACACCAGACAAGTGCCAACTATAAACTGCGGAACTGTCACACATGACAAATGACACGGGAACACACCTGGATCCTAGTGACATTTTTCACTTGGTGCAACACGCAAGAGAGTTGGAGCTGTGAAGGGACAGATTAAGATTCATTCTTATTGCATCTGTAAATGAACCAAGAACTGGTTTTTATATATAAATGTATATCAGGCAAAATTTCTGCTATGTATGAAGACCTTTCCTGTTTTGTATCAGAAATTGTCTTCCTAAGCCCTATACAGACACTCCACATGGTAGGTGATAGTCTGTGAACAAAAGCTGAAAATCTGTATTTTTGCCTCTGGCAGGTGGCATTAGCTTTTGAATACTTCAGATAACAGAAATATGATGGGATTTATTTACTATTGCACCATTACCTGTGACAAGTCACCCAAAGAAAACAACTGCGGCTACTGAAAGCTTTTCATGAAAAAGGGAGAATGTGAAAAAAACAACAAAAAAAACCCAAAAAATAAACACAAAAAAACCCCAAACACCTTTCTTAAACTGCCGTGAGCATAAGAACATAATCAGGACAGACCACAGAGAAATGAAAACGGGAAGATCAAAACAGGGAGCAAGTCAT
Organism: Pterocles orientalis; assembly: GCA_011057875.1. Taxonomy (NCBI): domain Eukaryota; kingdom Metazoa; phylum Chordata; class Aves; order Pterocliformes; family Pteroclidae; genus Pterocles; species Pterocles orientalis. Next base: position 1,130,220 of record WKFP01015311.1, on the reverse strand, counting down.
TCAAACTTCTGTAAGTAACAAAAAATTTCAAAGGTCAGATGGCTTGGCCATGATTGCAATTGTTCCAACTTCCTTAACTTTCAGATCAAGAAGATATCAACTGTTCATCAACTATACATATATACTCCAGGATTTCACCCAATCAGATACACGTTGAACCCAATAGTCTTTGTTGAATCAAGCTTTCAAAAAGATGTCCAATCTTTTACAAGAAGCTATCAAGGGGTGGAGAACCTATAATTTCTTGTTGGCCATTCTCACCTGTTATTTCCACCTGAGAAGAGTATATTGTGAATTATTTTTCCTTGATCATATCTGGCTTGACCACATCTGCACTCTGAACATCAGAGTACTTGCACAAGAGGCAGATAATTCCGTTTTGAAAGACACGAGATCTGCTGTTCCTCAATCCAGATGCAACCGATTGTGCAATCTCCACTTTGTAATTAGAAGTTTGTGAACACAGTTGGGATTATCGCCTATCCAAACTAGCCTCAGTTTAACACACGGTGCTGCTCGATTTCTCCTCATTAGTGGTAGATTGTTTTTCCGAACCTCAGTTTCTGAGCTAGTTTACATCTATCTTACAGAAGTGAGCCTTGCTTAAGAAGTTTAGACTAGAACATGCACTTTGCCAGCATTTAATGATGTTGGGTTTGAATGTTCTGAGTCCAAATCCACTTGTGGCTATGATATATGTACAAGAAAGAAGTCCCAGAGGACTGAAATTTGCTATTTCTTTGCAAATTGCTACAAAAAGAGTTGATAAAAATCAGTCTCTGTAGGATTTATTATTATTATTATTTAATTAGCCATCAAAGGATATCCAAGCTCCTTTCAGAGGCAGGAGGAGCCTACTGGGAATCCAGATCTTCGTCTTTGCAGAAATGTTTCCCTTTCAGTACGTTTAGGGTATTGGGTCTCTATAGGATGTAGTTTGTGTGTTGTGTAGGAGCACACCTTGGTTGTGTCACTGTCCCAGCTATGCACTATGAGCTTGCACCAAGCTTCAACCCACACCCTGTCAAGCACACCGGAGTCACTGTTGTCCTGTGTCACTATTCCCATGGCTATATATGTTATTCCTGCTATATGAGACCTTTTATGAGTTCACCTCAAGTAGCTTTATTGCGAGGTTAATTAAAATTGTACCACGCTGGTAAATGTCTAGGGCTGTAAGTGTGAGACCTTCTAATTAATAAAGAGAAAAACTACAAAAAAAACCAAAAAACAAAGGAGCTGCGACTGAAAGGAAAGCCACCTAGGGGTTGTCAGCTGAAAAGAAAAAGAACATCAAGCAAATAAGGCACATCAGAGGTCTTATTTTCTTTTGGAACATAAACTGTAATTAATTCAGCTCAGCTTTCCAAGTCGAAAGTTTTTGAGAACTGACCGTGCCCCCTGGGAGCAGTCAGCTTTTTATGCTGCCCTGAAAATATCTGAAAAAGAACAGTCCATGTAGCCTCCCAATTAC
>WKFP01015311.1:1114487-1128726 GCA_011057875.1 Pterocles orientalis | reverse complement strand
TCTCCAAAGAAATCATTCATGAGTTTCTGGCTCACAAGGACATCTTGAAAAATCTGTCAAAGTCTACAAACTGCTCTACAGTTCAGAGCTCACGTGCTATATACAACTTCAGGGCTTTTCACACAACACAGGGACCATCCTAACCTCTGATCCAGCCTAAATTCCAAACTCGAGCTTCTCCAGCTCCCAGTCTCACTTCCACCCTCTACTTCTAGTATGAATGAGTTACAGAAAGCAATTTAAAACAAATTTTGGATCTGACAGACAGTAACAGCTAATCCTGTTAGAAATTTGGCTCTCGCTTCTGCCATTATATACTCACAAAATCTCCTGCTATATGTTCAGTCATAATTTTCTGGCTCCCATTTTTGACTTTTTATTTCAATATACATTACTTTTTTTTTTTTCCCTTAAACTGCCAACATTCTGGTCAAAACGTGAATCATTGCTCAATCTCTGCTGTTATAATTGGACGTTAATACAGAGGCAGGATTTATTCAGTCTGATGGACTAAGTTAATTTAAATGTACAAAAAGGCATCTTAAGTAGCCAATTTCCTTCCCAACAGTCAAAAGATACATTTCCAAAACATTGAACAGCGACTCTGTCAAGCCATGTGGGTTCTGTGAATGCTGCTATCTTTCAAGACTCAGCCAGCCCTGAAAAAACTGCAGAAAGATTAAGAGAGCAGCTTATTTGATTTCAAAGCCTTGAATAGAGTGTTCATGACAATACAATTTATTAAATAGAGCAAGGAAAAAAAAAACAACACCTAAGAGACCACTGGTGGAACAAGATTCTGTACCCTTAACAGAGTCAGCGAGGATGCTTGGTCACCTGCAGGGCATCCCAAGATGCCAGTTTTAATTTGGACTGAACTATGGACAAAAGGACTTTGAATTCCTCTGTCATGTTTGAGATCCTGTGCTTCATCCACAGCCCAGTAAAAAAAAACAGGAACACAGAAAAGAAAAGCCCAGGGAGCTGAAGCACATCTTAGTTATACTGGTAAGAAAAAGGACTTGCACACATGTAGATGGATGTAAAACTGATGGGAGAGAGGAGATGCTCCTGTGGGGATAGAGATGAGGGTCTGGGTTTGATTCCAGCCTGCCACTCCAGCATGATGAGTAAATAACTTGCCAGTCCCACTGGGACAGGGAATGTCATTTCTCATTAGACACCCCCAAGCTCTTCCTCTTCATTGTAGCACTCTTCCCAGTAAATCCATGCTTACATAGTTGGAAAATTTGAGGCTTTAATTAAGGAGAGTTAATTGGAAGCAGCAGTGGCTGTCAAGGACAAACGACACAATAATTAAACTGGGGGGGGGGGTCAATGTCCCCCTGCGTGGCAGAGTAAATTACCTGCCCAAATAGACTTGTTCACGAAGGGCTTCCTACCTACAGCTGTGTGTGTGCTGCTTCTCCTCCTCTCTTCTTTGCTGTCCTGATCTGTCCTGCCTATCTTTGGTGAGAGGTGTCCAGCCATGATCACGTGCCACTCACACAAACAGCGGTAAAGCAAGCAGAGATATAGAAAGATTTGATTGCCCTGGGGCAATAGCCCCCGAAGCCTTTGGGGTAAGGTTGGGAGATGTCAGTTTGCAGAATTGTAGAATCATAGAATGGTTAGGAAGCGACCTTAAAGATTGTAGTTCCCATCAGATGCTCTCACAATGAGATTGCTATCGGTGCTCCTACATCAGCACAATTTTTTTTGCACCCCCAAGTCGGGTGTCCTCTCTGTAAAACATGCTGGGCTTCGTTTCTGATCCACCAAGGCTGTAAGTCTTGCAGGTTGTGGGGAACTGCTCTGTCATGGGAGGTATGCAAAGCAAGGGGTTTGCCCTCTTGCCAAAGTCTGTCTGAAGTATCAGAGCCTAAGTCTAAGCTGGAAACTCAGGCTCTGCTGAAAGAGAGACCTTTTGCAGGGCAGGATTTGTCTGCTCTCTGTTTTAGATGTCTGCCTAGGGATGAGGTAAATCACACCCTGCATGTGCCAATTGTCCATCCACTGAAGATAAAGGAGTCCAGACAGCCAGGTCAGACGGAGACATTTACAACGTACATGGGTGAGGTGAATCCCACATCAACGCCATACTTCATTTTCTTCTATTCCTCTAATCTTTCCATTGCAAACGATCCCCAAACATGCTAAGCTTCCCCCTCTTCCTAATTGTAGCACCAGAATAACCAGTCACAACACAAAATGCATTTTCTTTAATAACTGGTAAAGGAAATCCACTATATTGCACAGCTAGAAAACTTCCAGGAACTCCGAAGACCTCGTGTAATGACACAGACAGTGTTTGAACAAGTGCCTTTCACCATCTGCTCTGTAAATACAGCCCTCGTGCTTTGCTGCATCCGAGCTCATTCTTGCTCTCTGTTCTGGCTTTATTTACAAAGGACCAGTCACTCGGATAACAAAGATTATCTCAGTCCTTCTCTCAAAGGCTTGGCAGCTTCCCAGGTTCCCCCTTCACAACTCTCAGCCTACACCCTGTGCTGTTTCTTCTTCAAAGAATCCTACCACGCCATAATGACTCTTCTTCCAAAAGCATCAATGCTCAAGGTGAAGCTAGGGACACGCAACCCTACTACAAGTACAGCTGACAACCTGTATGAGCATATGTCCAGAGGTTTCAGCATTGAATCTCATCCAGTTTTCCTCCAAATTTACTCTTGTTTTTTCCTAAGACTGCAAAACTTTTCCTCAACTGGGATAGCCACAGCGCATCCCATCAGCGTGCTGATGTGCTCTCTCTGCACAAGGCAGGGAATTCATTAGGAATTTGGAAAAAATCACGGTTCATCAACTCAGAGGTGTGGAAGGAGTGTCAAGTGTTTTTACCCAAGCCTGACGAAACCAGCCACCTTCTCACCCACCCTGCAAACCATCAGCTCTGCCCAACTTTCTCTACCTGTGGTTCAATCTGTGGTTCTCCCTGCCAGGTCCAGGTAGCTTCAGATCCCCTTTATTTACCACTAAATCTTTCTCCCACAGTCAAGTGTTTCAGCCTGTTAAATGTAAAACAAATGAGGTTTGGCTAAATGTTTGTGTTCAAAAGCCTTCAAAATAGAGTGCCTCACGTCACAATTAATGCAGGGCCGGTGCAGGCTTAATGAGAGCTGGTGTCTGTGTGGTTACTGAGGCATGCCCGCTGAGCAAGGGATAGATCATTACCCAGGCTCTGTAAAGACGGTATATAGATTTAATTGGGATCTTGAATGAAATTTATGTCACTGCAATGGGCTTTCTCAAAGTTCAGCATTACTTGAAGGCTCCTGGTAGAGGCGTGAACAGCTAAAACACACACGGAGAAGTTGATTTGTTTCTAATGGTGATGGCTACTTTCCAGCTCACCTTGTTCCACCATCTTTCCAGATAGTCCCATCCTTACCCTCACCTTGTTGTCAATTCCCATTGATTTAATCCTGTCCTCACTCCACATCCCACCTTTATACCCTCATCATCTCCCTGGGTTAAGAAGTCTTCATCCCAGTGTCTGGAGGGTCTTTGCCTCAGCTCTGTCCCCAGCCACCCTCACTCCCTCTTGGATTTCTAGCATATGTGACATGTTCCAAACAGCTGCCCGGACTCTGGCTGTTTTCATTCAGGGGAAATTCTGAGTCTTATGTTTCTCCATGTCATAACCCAAACAGATATTTAATTTTCCAGTTTATCCTTGACATCACGTTGACCTTTTTGCATCCACAACATGCTCTGGCAGGGAGTTTCACAGGTCCGGATCCCACTGCTTGAAGGAATCACCTCCTTTCTTTTTCCAGAGCTTGATTTTCAACAGTTTAATTTCATGCCCTGTAATTCTTGTCTTTGCAGAGGTGGTGAACAGTCACTTCCTATCAATCTGCCATTCATAATGTCACCAATCTCTACCACACACCCCAGCTCACCTCTTCGCAGAGATGGGTGCTAGGTGGCAATTCCACAAAGCTAGCACACGCAGTTTCGGTCACATTGTGTATTTATACCGTTCAAAATGTTAGTTCCATCCACTTTGCCACATCCTTCTAACTATAATTGGTTGGTTTTTATCTCTTCTTAATTGCAGTTGGTTAGTTCTTTTCTAAATTCCATTTAAAAACACAATATTCTTTAAATTTACTACGTATGCTCAGTAAGTGGTGGTCTTAATTCGGGAGGGTTGTCCCAACACCTGGAAGTGTGATTTTTAGTATTATATGAAAATGAGGATAGGTCACTTTTGGACGGTGCTAATCACTAACTTTACTGACTACTCCAAATATACTGATTATTTTCCAGGATGTTCCCGTCTCCAAGGGTAAATCCAACAAACCTCAGGTGATTAGAAAGTTTTCCTCAACAGTCCCAAGGACAGTCTTCCTAATTTACACAGAGAGTGCAAATTTGTTGTTTTAGCTTCTATCTTAACTGGCAACATTAGGAGAGGGAATTTAAAGGCAGCAGGGCTCATCTCCACGACATTTGTAGAATCACAGAATGGTTTGGGTTGGAAGGGATCTTAAAGATCATCAAGTTCCAACCCCCTGCCATGGGCAGGGACACCTCCCACTAGCCCAGGTTGCCCAAAGCCTCATCCAGCCTGGCCTTGAACCCCTCCAGGGATGAGGCATCCACAGCTTCTCTGGGCAACCTGGGCCACTGCCTCACCCCCCGCACAGGAAAACATTTCTTCCCAATATCTCATCTCAATCTCCCCTCTTTCAGCTTAAAACTGTTACCCCTTGTCCTATCACTACATCCCCCAATCAAGAATGTCTCCCCATCTCTCCTGTAGCCCCCTTTAAGGACTAGGACACCCCCTCTACACACACCTCCCTTTAATCACCGCCTTTTCTCCTTTTTTAAGTCATTCTCTGTGCAGTACCATCAAATCTCAGGCGACACGAGCCCAGCAGCCTGCCACAGGCAGCATCAATTGGAGTGATACCATCAGCTGGAGAATTATGAGGTCACGCCAGTTAATCTGCAAACCAAAAACTTAAGATGTGAGGCAGGGAGAGCCATGATAACCTTTGCTTGCAGTTGATCCTGGACTCCATACACTACCCCAGCCTAGAAGCACAAAATTGTGACTTTCCAGCACTATTACAATCCTTCTGCCTCTCCAGAGAATTCACCACCAACAGCGTTACGGAGTGTTTCAATCAAGAGTTAACCAAGATCCAGGGAGAAAAAGTGAAGCAGACGTTTCCCAAGCCTTTTAATATATATTTTTCAGTTTATTAAATGAGAGAAAACCAGGCAGAGCTTACTGCTCAGCTGACGCCTGGGAGAGCTCAGCTCTCAAGGTTTGGGTGGTAATTAGCGCTGCTAAAAAGCCAACGAGCAGGCAGAGATGCAGGCAACTATTTTGAGGCATATCTGTTTGTTTCATCACGGAATAAGTGAGAAGTTCCTAGCAAAACCCAGCTCTCTCTCTGCAGCACTTTAATTCATGGAGGGCTTGAAAAGCAGAATTCCTACTGAGCGCAAGGGGGATTGCTCCATCCCAGCCCCCAATGCCCATATTTCAACGGGTTAAGTGCATAACCTCCTGCAGCAAGCACTACACATGTTTTCCCAGGTTCCTCAGACATTTATCTGGCCATAAAATGAAAGTTCAAGGACATTTCATTCAGGGATCATATAAATGCATAACATTTAAGGTCAGAAGGGACCATTAGATCATCTGTTCTCACCTCCCGTACATCACAAGCCACTACATTTCTCCCACCTACCCTTATAGTGAACCAAATGATGTGGTTTTAGCTAAAACGTGTTGCTTAGAAAGACCTCCCATTTCGATGTGAAGGTACCAAGAAATGGAGAATCCTCTATTTCACGGGCAGTTTGTTCCAGTGGTTAATCCTTCACACCATAAAAAGCCTCTACATGCCTCACTTTTCACATGAATTCATCTGTCTTTGGCTTCCAACCACTAATTCTTATTCTATTTTTCTTCTCTAGATTGAAGAGCCCTCTAAGCCTGCTGTTCTCACCCCGTGAAGATGCTCAGACATCAAGTTATTCCTCAATATCCCTTCTGATAAATTAACACACTGATATTCTTGCAACCCCCTTGAGAAAATAATACCTTCCCACGCCCTACAAAAATTTTTTGTGGGTCTTCAGCGCTCCTTTTCCTATCTCTCAGTGCTCTTTTGCAAAAAGAGACTCCAGAGCTGACCAGAAAGCACGACTACTACTCGCCCACTCTCTCGCACTCCTCCAAGGATGCAGGATGGTGTCAGCCTGTTTCTGCTAGACTAGGAGAAACCCTTTGCAAGGATGTAAAGAAACGAGCAGCTCATCCATCTGAGTCATTGCTTTCTAGGACACGTCTCCCACTTTCCAGCCTGACCTATATTCTTTCTTCCGAGACAGAGACGTTTGCATTTGTTTGCTTTGAGGAAGCCAAAGTCACCCAACCACTGTGTCCTCGTCATTGTTAGTGCTGAGCTAATGATGTCACCACTGAATATTTTATCTGCAGGATTTAATATCAACTTCTTGCTCATTCAGGAAATTTTGTAGTAGCTTCGGGCCCAATATTGATCCCTGGAGAATACTACTAGGAAAACCCTCAGACTCTTTGAGAGCTGCCAAGTATTAAGCCATTTCAGAGATGTCTTTTTGCTATTTTTAGCTTTTTTTTTTTTTAATGGGAACAGGCTGTGGTTTTGACTCAACTGCTATATGGAAAGGTAAAGACAGGGCATCCACATGATAAAACTTAATTATTTCCTTAAAGAATGAATCACCTATTTCCTCAAAGAATGAAAAAAAATTATTATTTTTCATAAAAATACACTACCAGACTGCCATTTGGCCCAATTCAGGAGGATGCATCAGAAGCTTCAGACTTATCCAGGGCCACTACTACTTAATATTACCCCTTCTAACCACCATGAACCACTAAAGCAGGGGTCTCACTGATGCACCTAAATTCTGAATATATTCCCTAGGATATTCAATATAGGGTATTTCAGGTCTCAGGTGTGTGAAGTCACCCTTGGAGGGGCCATGAAATATCCAGTGCCTGTGTATTGTAGCTTTACACTTGGCTAAAATCATAGAATCACAGGATGGTTTGCGTTGGAAGGGACCTTAGAGATCATCCAGTTCCAATCCCCCTGCCATGGGCAGGGATACCTCCCACTAGCCCAGGTTGCCCAAAGCCTCATCCAGCCTGGCCTTGAACCCCTCCAGGGATGGGGCATCCACAGCTTCTCTGGGAAACCTGTTCCTGAATGCCTCGAATAGCCTGAAGTTAGGTAGGATCAATCTGGGCATTGGAAATCTATGGGGGTTTTCGGAGATTTGGTTCCTGAGGCTGAGATGACCCCCAAAATTTTAGTTGCCCTGTGACTACAGAAATCACAGAGGTGCAGCAACATTGCTACAGCTGGTTTTGCTGGCATCCAAAAAGGACACATAGGTTGTCATTTCTCCTGACTGCTGGTGGTAACTCTGAATTGAGGACTTTGCACAGATCCTTAAGCTTGTGCAGCAGCACACAAGGTACTTCATTCCTCCAATCAGTTCCCGACATTTTTTTAAAAATTATTTTTCTGCAGCCAAAACTGAAGGCCGAGACTCCCACTGTACCTCTCTTTTAATGGAAAGATACACACAGTGCCCAGATTTCTTGGGGAAAAAAACAGCTGGCATGAGGTTCTGTAGAGAAACAGAATTTATGTCCCTGTAGATAACTGATTCAAACCTGATTTAAGGGCTCCGACACTCCCCGGTACCTCTTTGGTATGGTATGAAACAGTGAGATCTCATTTCGCCTCCGTGCTGCCAGGCATTGAACACACAAAAAGCTTTTGCTGAACAGGAGAGCTACCCAGGGGGGCAAGGACCGAGTCTGGGGGTGGCGCTGACAGTGTTGGATGTGTGCAAGATGAACATTGCCAGCTGGCCAGTGTATAAAGCATGGAGACCCAAGGGACCCCACAAAGCCTTTGCCAACTCTGTCCAGGCGGTTCCCAACCTGGCATCTTGAAAGAGAGCAGGATTAACCTCCTGAAGTATCTTAAATGAGCCCTCCACCTCGAAGATCAAAGGAACGCTGGCTCCACGTCTCTTATTACACCTGGATCCCTTGTGGGCATCCTTTACAAAAGCCCACAATCTGATTTGGACCGGGAAATTTGCTCAGGTGTATTTCACAGTACACACCACTCCACATTAAAAAAAAAATAAATTAAAAAAACCCCAAACCTAAAAATACCCTTTTGTCTCCAGCCACAAAGCAAACGGGAGGCCCATTTGGCACATAATGCAAAGGGAAAGAAATGAGAAGGAGCAGGGCCAGGCCCTTGGAGAGCCCTTCTGAAACATAAAACGTGTCGCGCAGCTCAAAGGACTCGCTTCTCCTGTTCACCTCCAACAGCCAGGACAGTGAAGCCCCCTCGCTCCCAGTGCAATCCCGGGAGGGCTGGCTCACACCTACACCACCGACACGTCATATGGCACTTGTGTCTCTTGGCAGGACCCTGCTGACCCTCCCAGACCCTTTTATTCAGGTCTCACCCGTATAGAATCCCAGAATCACAGAATATCTTGGGTTGGAAGGGACCTTAAAGATCATCGAGTTCCACCCCCCTGCCATGGGCAGGGACACCTCCCACTAGCCCAGGTTGCCCAAAGCCTCATCCAGCCTGGCCTTGAACCCCTCCAGGGATGGGGCAAATACTGCTGTGTGGTTTAAAAAAAGGTTGACCCTCTGATGCATAGACTGGGCAAAGCGGAGTGAAGCTGAGGCAGCTGAAATCCCCTCTCCTGAGATCTCTGCACTGGATCTGCCTCTTTTCACCCACAACAGGCTCGTAGCACCCATAGGAACAGCAGAGAGGACCAAGGGTACTGATCACCCGGCATCACGCTCCTTCTCGCATGCAACCCGGGCAGCCAGCTCCCAGCATTTACAAGCGCTGGCAGATTTATACCGTACAGAAAAGGGCTGCGGGGAACATTATTTTTTTTTATTTACTGGATTCCATTTCACACCAGTGAACCGTAAAATTATAACTACAGCTTTCCTCAGTCTTTTACCGATCTGTGATATCTGTCTGTCTGTCTCTTACCTACCCGCACGCATGCGGCGTGGCAGCAATAATGTACATCCTGAAGGAACAATATCACCTCTGCTTCCCCAGGATTACAGCCTGCCTCGTCCACAAACAGCAATCCCTGCCACCGGTTTATTAACCCAACAGCAGGCGTGGAGAAAAACCCTCGCCTGCACAATCAGGAGAGTGGTTTTTCTCAGCATTTACAGAGAGCAGGAAATTAGGAACGTATAATAAAAACCAGAGGATGGCTGAGGATCGGTTTCAAATCTCACCCAAAATAATAGGTGAGGAGGAGAGTTTCCTTCCAGTTGCATGGGATTTTACCCAAGGAGAGCTGTATAGCTCCTGCTTTAACTTTCTGAGTTTTATCACCTCTTTGGCTCATGTTTTAGAAACAAAACCAAGAGCTTATGCCTCTGTTCCTTTATATTCTCCAAAGAACACGGAGATTTTATAAATATATGACCCAAGGAGGATAAAGGAAAAGTGATATTTTGGATGTTTTGTACTTATTTTATTTCTTGTTTCAGACATTGCTTTTGAACGAGCATCTCCAAACATCCTTCTAATTTATACCTTTAGGAATAGTCTCTGAAGGAGGGAAGCCCAGCCAGGTAAGAGCACAGCTCAAGTCCCTCCCTGGCCAGAGACCCATATTTGCACAAGTTATTTAATTTCCAGTTCACTTCACCTAGCCAAAGCATCTCCAAAAGGGACATAAATACCATCCAGGAGTATTTCTTTCTATTGCTTACAAAAGGAGCCTTTAAGGGCAGTGGGATGAATATGGAGAACACTTTTTTTCTGCATGCACAGCAAGGGTTATAGCATCTCTGCAGCTCACAAGGATGTTGTGAAGCTCCAGGACCAGGGTCATTGCCTAGCGCTCATGGTGGATGTTTAGAAAGGCATGTACTGAATCCCTGGAAACATTTAGCTCAGGTGATTAGTTTTCCTAAAAGATCTGCAGTATTGCTGAGCTGGGGCACAGAATGGCCATATCCCTGAGGAGTCCTGTGACCTGAGTTATACAGATTGCATTAGACAATCACGCCGGTCGCTTTTGCCTTTCAATTCTATGAATTTATAAGTAGTCACCAAATAGTTTCAGTGCTTATTGTCAGCCCCTGCTGAAAAGAGCTTAGCTAGGCATACAAACCTTACGTGGAGTGAAAAGGTTTTATTATTATTATTATTATTATTATTATTATTATTATTATTACTACTGCAGATGGCTTTCGTCTTGCTCAGCTTCAAACTACATTTTCTCTATCAGGATATAGATTCCAGAAGACAAGTTGCCTGACCCAGCGACCAGGTCTATAATGGGACCACTACAGTAATTGCCATATTTGCAAGACAACTAGGAATTGCTGCTTCTAGATTAGCCATACACACAGTGGAGATAAAGTTCATTACCACCCTAAATGTATTTTGTTTTCTGCTGATGCGTGAATGTTCCAGCAATCAGTTTGCTGTGTTAGGATCCCCTTTTCCACATATTTTTCCTGGGGTTTCATATTGGAGCTTTCGTGAACTATTGACAGAATAGGTTTTTAAGACAATTCCTAGTGAAATGACCATTCAAGCATCCTCAAATGTTATTGCATGAATCTGAATTTTCTGCTGGTTTACAGTGTTTTTACAGATTTAGAGCATCAGTGATACTGGAAATGCTGGGAGGAAGGACAGTATTGATTGGTGGTGTAAGAGGTTTTATTAAGGTATTATTATTTTTAAGTAGAGGTTAACCAGTTAAATTCCCACTTGATTAGACCAGGTAGCAGGGCTTCCAAAGAGCCCCTGATTCTCTCCTACTGATTTGCTCCCAAGATATTAGAGAGATGTCCTGGAAAAGAGTGACAAATGAAAGAAACCAAGGGAAATGCAAAAAGGAACAAGGCTTCAAACAGAGGACTGATCTTCCAAAACCCCAGTTCTGATCACCAGCCACAGAAGAAGTCCATACAACCAAAACCAAGTCACATTGTCCACCGCCTGCTCTGCCCCAAGTGCAGTGTGTTAGTGAGAAAACAGCACAAAAGGGATTCTCACCTGTATTGCCAGCTACTACACTGTCTTCTTTTTTTTTTCTTCACTATTTCAAATTTTGCAATTTTCCATTACTAAACCCTCAAATAACAAGAATCCTAAACATTCTTATACAGGCAATTGAGGAAAGGGGTTCTGTATTTAAATGCCCTTTAGTATCAGTGAGACTATCACTGGTAGTTCCTATTACATAACCTTTTCAGAATTCCTAAATTTTAATTCAGAATATCCTATTAAAATTCATCAAAATGGGGGGTTTTTTGAGTGAGAAATTAGACTGACTCAACAGTTCCCCCCAAAACCATGTTTGTTTTCTGCAGAGACCTTAATCCTTTTATAAAACAATCTTAAGAATTGATTTTCCTATGACTCGTAATAAGTCTAATTTACTGGTCTGATCTCAGTAAAATTCCATTTCAACAGAGTATTTAGTCATAGTTTGGTATTAGCTTCTCTGTTTCCTTGGCTCTGTTTGTGATTTTTTTTTTTTATTTTATTTTTTCGTACAATTTGTCAAACAGAAGTTGATGCATGGCTCTTCTTGAAAAGGATAGCGTGGAGACCAATTAGTCAACCTAGAAACTGGCAAACTCCTTCTGATACGACTGCATGACTGCCACAAAATGGCAGCTAAATAAAGATCTATCTAGCTTTTAAAAATATTAACCTTTTCGTTGACACCGCCATTTATCAGAAGGTTTGTTCTTTGAATGACAAGGTGGATAGAGCAAAAAAAAGCAAATCTAAAGGGCATCAGCTACCCCATCATCACACAGATGGGTAGCAAATGCCCTGGAGTGCTTTTAAGAAACCATTTTGGCAAAATAACTGAGATTAAAGCATGAGTGAGGAGTTCAGTTTTGTATAAAATGTTTCCTTAATTACTGAGGAATTGACAGACTTAATAAAACCCAATATCCACCCTTCTCTGTCTCCTATTTCTGCTGTCAAGTTGATCCAGATGCTTCATCAAAGGTGGAAGCACTCTGCAAAAAGTGGGCTCTCTATCCTCTAATACCTATAATCTGAAAAACTGCAGTCAAGACTTGTTTTGAACTTCTGGGTTAGTTGCTTTTTTAATTAAAAATCAGGTTAAAGCATTAAGCTCCCATTCTTTTTTTTTCCTTTTCTTCCTTCGCTTGCAACTGCATCTCCATGGATGCTGTTTAGAATGAAAGCTTGATGGGAAAGCAATAAATAATCACCTTATTCATTGTCCTGGGAGAAATTCTGTCCTGCGATGAAGCTGCAGAGTCACTGCCAGTGCCCACTGCAAGGACTGAGCTGCAGGACAGGTTGTGATTGGGGCTGGCTGGGAAAGGACCAGCAGAAGAAAATTTAATGGGGAGATGCTGGCTCATGGAATTCAATTTATTGAGCAGGTTGCAATGGGTTGTTATTAGGCTCAGCACATCAGAGAGGCATTAGAAAACTTCCAGTAATTTGCAAGTTGTGCACCTGAACTTAGAAATGCTGACCTGGTTTTGGAGAAAAAAAAATCTTTTCCAAATAAACCTTTTCCCAAAAAGGAATTAAAGGATCAGGTGTTACGCTCCAAACACCTGTTTAGGTGGGAGAGTTGCAGGGGTGGGAGGTGAGCAGGAGCTCAGACCTAAAGCAGTGAAGATGAAAGGTCTGAGACAGAAGAGTCTCCAATAGATCATAATTTGGATAAATATATATTGTTGACAAAAATTAATAACCCATCAATGAGTAGGAGTCTGGGAGATTTATTTACAGCTATTCTGTTGCTGCTTGGGAAATCCTTGCCTCAGTTATAACGGACCTCTAGAGGACAAGCCAGCTTCATATTTTCAGCAGCAAAAATGGTGAGCAAGGACAATTAATTGTCACCCTTCATGAGTCCAGGAGGCAAGGAGAAGAAAAGGTGAGATGGAGAGATGCTCTTCAAACTGTCCACTGGAAAGAAATTAAACCAACATCTAGTGGTAGTTAGACAAGCAGTCCCAAGCTTGGTGAACAAAGCTGAATCCCCAGAGCATCCTTGAGCTCCTCTAGCTGCCGGCTGTTGATAAGCTCAGAACAAAACCCACAGATAATCTCCTGGGAAAGGAACAGGGTCAGAGTGCAATTCCACCTTTAACAAACTGGTTTTCATTTTTATGTTTTCCACTTTGCTTTCCCCAGGTCCTTGAAATCACTATTTCTTTATCTGGGAGGGCTGGAAACTCGAGTCTCCATGGTGGTGTTTGTCTTGCAGGAGCTCGCCTAATAGCTCTGATTTGAACTACTGACAACGTAGAGAGGCTAAAGACAATCTCTATACTCCCCTTTCCCCAGTCCCCCTGGGGGTTTCCGAGTCTATAGGCACATCAAGACGAGAATAAAACAATTTCCACAGAGGTGGTTGGTCAAGGGAATAAACAGACTGGCAAGAAAAAAGAAGGAGGAGAGGTGTGTACCTTATAAGAAATACAAGGAGTTCATCTCTGCCTCCTGAAGTCCTGAGATACAGGTTACTGGAAATAGAGAGTGTATCACTGGTTTTCTCTCTTTTGAAGCTCTCTCCCACAAGTTCCTCACTGACTCTTATCAGAAAAAGTTTTCTAGGCTGGAGACATGGAATCATAGAACGGTTTGGGTTGGAACGGACATTTAAAGGTCACCTAGTCCAACCCCCCTGCCATGGGCAGGGACACCTCCCACTAGCCCAGGTTGCCCAAAGCGTCATCCAGCCTGACCTTGAACCCCTCCAGGGATGGGGCATCCACAGCTTCTCTGGGCAACCTGGGACACTGCCTCCCACCCTTATGATAAAAAATTTCTTGCTTATATCTGTTCTGAAGATCCCCTCTTTTAGGTTGAAACCATCACCCCTCATCCCATCACAATAGCCTCTACTAAAAAGTCCCTCCCCATCTTCCAAGCTCAAGATCGGTGCTCCAAGCTCAAGATCGGTGCATCCCAACAGGTAGGAAGTCGAGAAAGGGTGCCAGGAGACCTGCATGGTTAAACAGGGACCTGCTGGGCAAACTCAAGTGCAAAAGGAAGGTCTACAGATCATGGAAGGAGGGGCTGGCCACTTGGGAGGAACACAAGAATGTTGTCAGAGAGTGCAGGGAGGCAACTAGGAGAGCTAAGGCCTCCTTAGAATT
>WKFP01015311.1:1101476-1114467 GCA_011057875.1 Pterocles orientalis | reverse complement strand
CAACATCTAGTGGTAGTTAGACAAGCAGTCCCAAGCTTGGTGAACAAAGCTGAATCCCCAGAGCATCCTTGAGCTCCTCTAGCTGCCGGCTGTTGATAAGCTCAGAACAAAACCCACAGATAATCTCCTGGGAAAGGAACAGGGTCAGAGTGCAATTCCACCTTTAACAAACTGGTTTTCATTTTTATGTTTTCCACTTTGCTTTCCCCAGGTCCTTGAAATCACTATTTCTTTATCTGGTAGGGCTGGAAACTCGAGTCTCCATGGTAGTGTTTGTCTTGCAGGAGCTCGCCTAATAGCTCTGATTTGAACTACTGACAACGTAGAGAGGCTAAAGGCAATCTCTATACTCCCCTTTCCCCAGTCCCCCTGGGGGTTTCCGAGTCTATAGGCACATCAAGAAGAGAATAAAACAATTTCCACAGAGGTGGTTGGTCAAGGGAATAAACAGACTGGCAAAAAAAAAGAAGGAGTAGAGGTGCGTAGCTTATAAGAAATACAAGGAGTTCACCTCTGCCTCCTGAAGTCCTGAGACACAGGTTACTGGAAACAGAGAGCGTATCACTGGTTTTCTCTCTTTTGAAGTTCTTTCCCCCAAGTTCCTCACTGGCCCTTATTAGAAAAAGTTTTCTGGGCTGGAGACATAGAATGATAGAATGGTTTGGGTTGGAAAGGAATTTAAAGATCATTGAGTTCCAACCCCCTGCCACGGGCAGGGACACCTCCCACTAGCCCAGGTTGCTCAAAGCCTCATCCAGCCTGGCCTTGAACCCCTCCAGGGATGGGGCACCCACAGCTTCTCTGGGCAACCTGGGCCACTGCCTCACCTCACCACCCTTATGATAAAAAATTTCTTGCTTATATCTAGTCTGAAGATCCCCTCTTTTAGGTTAAAACCACTACCCCCTCATCCCATCACAACAGCCCCTACTAAAAAGTCCCTCCCCATCTTTTTCATAAGCCCCCTTTAAGTACTTGAAGCATGCTAGAAGGTCTCCATAGAGCCTTCTCTTCTCCAGGCCGAACAACCCCAACTCTCTCAGCCTGTCCTCATCCGGGAGGTGCTCCAGCTCTCTGGTAATTTCTGTGTCCCTCCTCTGGACCTGTTCTACATCTGGGTGTGACCAGTGCAGCCAGACCAGTTAAGCTGTACCCAGTCCATCCCTGTGGCACTGAAGAAGGAACAGACCAACAGCATCTACCTGGAGATGTAAATCTGAAGAATGACACAATGAAGGATGGGAGATGAGGAGAGGGAAGACAAATCCAGCACTGAAGATGGATTAGAAGTTTTAAAGAAACCTGTTCACTTGCCAGGGAACTTTGCATTATAGAATTGCCTTGATAGGCATGATCAGACATCTCTATCAGAAATGGTCCCATCTCAGAGGGAAGCTCCTCTGATACATGGTAAGGGCAAGCAACAACATGGAGAAATTTGTTTGCGGAAGATGTGTGCCTGGGGACCTAGCGAGGGCAGGCATCTGTCACCAGCTCTTGCCTTTTCCCCAGTAACACTACAGATGAGCTTCTCTGTGTCATAGTTAAGGGTCACTTGGTTTCCACCATAAACCACTGTTTTAGGAGGCCATGAGTAAAATATTTCATACTGCATGTAGCTGGGAAAGCCACCAAAAATACCTCCACCCCCAAAAATACCCCACAAAAAACCCAAACAAATACCCAAGAAACCCATGAAAAAAAACCCAAAACCTAAAACCCCCACAAACCCCCCCCCCACAAAAACCCAAAAAACCCACTTAACGATGACTCCAGTTATCCTAAACTTACTTCTGCAACATGAAAGCTGGGTTGGGGAAGAGTTTAGTCCTTTCTAGAGGTTAAAAACCTAGGTCTTGAGAGGAAATATTTGCTAGAGAAGCTGTTCTGCTCTTCTTTTTTTTTTTTTTTTCAGTTAAACTTTAAGGAAAGGCTGAAGATTGCAAATGTGATATTTGGCTAGGAAGGATTCCAGCATGAGGAATCACCACTCTTCCTCTTCGTTTTAAAAGACCAGTCTATTTAAGTTTCAAAAGCATATGTTGCTCCCCGCTTCAATTCCATCCCTTTTGTTGCCTGGCTGCAAGTGAGAAGATGCCACTTTTCTTCATCTGGCTCCAAACCACCGTGTTGCTAGATTGTACATCACGGATTATTCACTAAATCTTGGTTATGTGACGATGTGACATCTCAACAGAACTCCTTGCCAGCGCTGCGTGAAAATATTCTCAGCTGATCCCACTGTCAGAGACATAGTCATTTGCAAGTGAAATTGCTACTGTCTTTGAAAACAGAAAAAGGGCGAGCAAATAAACCTTCACCGACACCTTTTCCTCCTCTGATATTGTCTATTACCTGCTAGCGTCCTCTACACTTGCACCTATCTTCCCTGGTCAGATGTATTATGTCTCAGAACTGCCGAATCTAAAGAAATCCCAGACTTTGGTGTCAAGATCATCACACTCTGGAGTGTGAGAGACTCCCTTCTTTCTTCCTTACGCCTCCTTACTGACAGCAAGATACAACCCGAGAATCATAGAGTCGTAGACTCACAGAATGGTTTGGGTTGGAAGGGACCTTAAAAAATTATTGAGTTTCAAGCCCCCTGTCATGGGCAGGGACACCTTCCACTAGGTAAGATCACAGAAACATAGAATCATGAAGGTTGGAAAAGACCTCAAGGATCATCAAGTCCAACCGTCAACCCAACCCCACCCAACCCACTAAACCATGTCCCCAGGCACCACATCTACACGATTCTACAACACCTCCAGGGATGGTGACTCCACCACTTCCCTGGGCAGCCTGTTCCAATGCCTGATCAGTCTTTCAGTGAACAAATTTTTTCTAATATCCAGCCTAAACCTCCCCTGGTGCAACTTGAGACCGTTTCCTCTTGTCCCATCACTTGTTACTTTAGAGCAGAGCCCAGCACCCACCTCACTGCACCCTCCTTTCAGGCAGCTGTAGAGAGTGATGAGGTCTCCTCTCAGCCTCCTCTTCTCCAGACTAAACCCCCCCAGCTCCCTCAGCTGCTCCTCGTCAGCCCTGTGCTCCAGACCCTTCCCCAGCTTCGTTGCCCTTACCTGGACCTGCTCCAGCCCCTCAATGACCTTCTTGTGGTGAAGGGCCCAAAACTGACCCCAGGATTCAAGGTGTGGCCTCACCAGTGCCGAGTACAGGGGCACAATCCTGCCCTAGTCCTGCTGCCCAAGTCCCACATTCTGTGTTCAAGACTCCCCATACCTTAAGTCTCATCTCTCCCTGTGCTCATACTCATAGTTGAAGCAGGACTACTACTGGGAGGAGGACTTGTAGTACTTCATCTCCCTTTCTCACCCATTCTCAATCAAAAAGATCGTTCAGCTGACAAGAGGACACTAATGGCAACAAAAGCCTTCCACAGCATCCACGCAGACTCAGTGCAGTTAACTGAACTCCACGGGCTTTGGAGGGAACGAGCGTGCAAGTGAGTGAAGTCTTAAGTAATAATATTTTAGCATTTCTCACATGACACAGGAGCACTGCAAAAATGTCAAACCTAACACCGTTATTCAAAAATAGGAGCACGCGATTAGACAAGCAATTATACACCGAGTAGCTTAACATAAATTGCAGGTAAAAATATCAGAAATAATTTTTCAGGATTTAGTAAGGGAGCACCTTGTAAAGCATAATTGGATTAGAGGAGACAGCCAGCGTGGATTTACAAGCAGGAGGTCTTTTGCTTAACTAACTTGTTGGAGTTCTTTGAAGCTACGGTATTACTGCCAAAGTAGGCAAGGGAGATGTAATAGATGTTATGCACTCAGATTTCCCAAAAGCAATCGGTGAGGTTGTACAGTGAGATTATTGGCTAATGGAAGAAGTTGTCCTACAAAAACAGGCTGGCTTAGAAAATTGGCTCGGAAGCAGAAAACAGCCAGTGCGTGGGCTGGCTTTGCCATGTTCGTTCTCAACCTCAAAAGTGAGTTATTGAAGTGCTTGGCCTGGGGAAGAAGGAGGTGGAGGGGTTGAGGCTTGGAGATCTCTTCCATTTGGATTTCAGAGAGCTCCCAGATTTTTTGCAATGTGCAAATCTCCCACAAGGGCTCAACTTATTTAGCCCTGAGGATGAGAACAGCCCAGGGAGATCATTCCTCCTCCAGAAAAAAGGTACAATTCAAAGGCAGCCCGGCTCCCCAAGCTGTGTGATCCGCCATCCTCAAAGCTGCTCGCAGAAGAAAAACCAAACTTTTTGAACAAGTGGGGAAACTGAGGCACGAGCAGGTAGGAAGATGTGCTTGATATCACTCAAATAAGTGCCAAAAGGAGCACAGATCCCCCAGGGCTGGGCTTTACCCTCCGGTTCATGCTGCCATGGAGCATGTTCAACGCAGAGAAGTTGTGCATGTGTAAGGTGAGAGCAGCCAGCCTTCAGCCCCACGACACCTACAGGGACAGGCCACCCTCACAGGGAGAGGGGAGAGGTTTTGGGAGTGATGGGTGCATCAAGGAGCAGGCAGATGGGGTTCTGGTGGTGGGCACAGAGCCCTCCAGCAGGCAGATGCTATGCTTTCAGCCCCTCATCTGCAGCCAGCAGACTAACTTCTCCAGATTTACATCAAAAGCAGGGTAAGGGGAAGGCTTGAGTGGCCAGGTCCATATCACAGTCCCCAAAGATCTCCCAAGAAGCCAGTTCCTCCTTCTGTTTTTTTTCCACATGTCTCAGCAGTAAGCAACATTGTGCTCCCAGCTCCAGCTGCTTTTCTTGGCTGCTCTTGGAGCCGATAACGCTGGAATCCGGGTTCAACGCATCTCCACTGCCATCCAACAACAACAGCGACCGGATCAGGGATCAGCAGCCTTCCCAGGCACTGTGCAAGGCTTTTGTTGGATGCCCTGCAGACCCCGCTCCAGCTCGCAGACTGCCGGCCGCCTGTCCCCATAATCTCATCCTGCCTCTCTCCTCTGCTGTCATCCACATCCCTCCTCCTGGCATCCCCGTTCCCTTATTCCTTCCTCCCACCCCTCCCCAACCAGAACATGACCCAAGTTTGTTATGGATCAGTGTATTTACAAAGCTTAAGCTGAAAATCAATTTTAATTACCAAAATCAGATTGCCATATCAATAAACCACCGGGGACCTCTCGGAGACACAGACAAAAGGTTGCACCTGGAGGAGGGTGGGAGGGGGAGATAATGACTCATTTTCCCATCGGGCCCCTTCCTGCATTCACTGGACAATACTCATTAGTGTCATTATCTTTTGTATTACCGATGGTATAAAAGGGAAAGGAATGCAACTGGAGCCAGTTTTAAACAAAAAGCATAGGGTGAAACTTGATTTCTTGGTGGCCTCTTGATCTCTTATATTTTATATTTAGGACAGTGGTGGAGAAAGTGGCTGGAAAACCTCTCACACTGTTCCCTTTGTCAAGGTAAATGATTGATCAAACTGCATCTTGGAAAGCTAAGTAATCCTTCGCAATTGGAATGAAAGGAGACTACAGAGAGCATCGTTCCTCCTATCGCGACAAGTCTACCTAAATCTATGATTATTCATCACCATTATTGCTAGAGGTCCTCTTACTTGAGTGTGTGCTGCTTCAGAGAGCTCAACAACCCCAGAACCTTTCCTTGGGCACTGTTCTACATGTCCCACATGGGACATAGGATTGAGCCCTTTGAGAATCTATCCCTACATTATTGCTGAGCCAAACCCTGGGGATTTATGTAGATTTGCCACTCCAGAAAAAAAGTCAAATTCAACTAAAAGCCTGGTTTTTGTCTCTTTTGGTGCATGCCAAGGGCTTGCACTAGGGACTTTCTGCATCTTCCCTTGCAAACCTAGACCAAGTCTAGCAAGGCCAAGCATGAGAGGTAAAAAATTGTCTTCAGCAAGCTACCCAAAAGCACCCAGGAACAGACACACACAGTCTTACACATCAAAGTTGTTCTGCCTTGCTCTCATTCCTCTCTGGTGAATATGTCAGGCAGGGTACCAATGAGCACCCTTGACAAGTAAATGGTAACCCCCACCTTTGACTGGCCATCAGGGGAAAGATCGAGGAGAAATGTATAGAACAATCCAAAAAGAGAGAGGTGAGAGACGGTGACATTGGGAAAAGGATGTAGCCCAGAGACTTCCTCCATCTACCCTCCTCTATCCTGGACCCAGTAGCTGCGTCCAAACATGAGGGAGCCAGTGAAAATCAGATTCAGAAGGAGAAAACAAAGCACTGTCCATTGTCAGTGACAAAAAAAGAGCTTCCTTGGCAGTCAAGAGAGATATTTCTTGCAAAGATACTTCTTTCATCTCCCTGACACATGATGAGTACCCAGATGAATACAAGGAGATGCTGCCAGGGACACAGGGTCAGCAAGGGACAAGCCAGACCTTCCCGCTGGAGGTGAAAACAGCTCCTTGCTGGAGCTCTGGCAGTTTCTCCTAGTGCTAAATCCTCAGGAGTGATTAGAGGTGATAACTTCCCGCTCAGAGTCCATCTATTCATGCTGTGCCTTCCCCTACTCATTCTGCATCTATGACACACAGCTGATACCTTGGTGGATGCAGTTTCCAGAACCTGTATAATTTTTAAGGTCAACTTAGTTCTTTGCTGCTATAAGGCAGAAGGTATAGGTAGAATCACAGAATGGTTTGGGCTGGAAGGGACCTGAAAGATCATTGGGTTCCAACTCCATGCCATGGGCAGGGACACATCCCACTAGCCCAGGTTGCCCAAAGCCTCATCCAGCCTGGCCTTGAACCCCTCCAGGGATGGGGCATCCACAGCTTCTCTGGGCAACCTGGGCCACTGCCTCACCGCTCACACAGTAAAAACTTTCTTCAGTTTGACCAGCTGTGTCTCCATTTGGAGCAGAAACCTGTGCATACACTCCCCGGGTGAATCAGGACCTAGGAAGAAAGAGAAGACCCAGTTCTGTGTCAATAAGACCCCACAGAAGACAAGCCTGACCACAGGACCAAGATGCCTTCTTGGTGTGATGCAATGTCTGGTGGGACCAGTGTATTTTTCAAACACAACCATTCTGCCCTTTTTCTGTTGTGGGTGTGAGCAGGACTACTAGTTGTTGGAAGTCTCTGTGCTTTACACCCACCCACAACCCTGCCATGTCCTCTTACAGGACTTTAGCCTGATACACAAGGAAGATTTTTTCTGAGAATTTGCAGCGTTTTCCAGTGATTGCAAGGGAGGAAAACACTGCTCTGTCACAGATGGTCCCTATTGCCATGGTCTGGTTTCCAGGGGAGCAGAGTGGATGTCTGTGCTCAGTGCCCTTCCAAGATGCTAATATTAGCTGGACACTTCTTTCTCAATGCTTGCCTTGAAGGTTTTATTGTAGGCATCTGCAGGAAATAGGTAAAGATTGATGAAATGCACTTTGGACCAGAAATTTGAGCTCTCAAACACTCCTCCCACACACTCAAACTCAGGAGTGAGAGCAATTTTCTCTTTTATCTTTATAATAGCCTTAATACCCAGCAAGGGGACAGCAGGCAGAATAATGGGTATTTTGCTCTGGGTTTGAGGAAAGGAAGAGCACCTGGGTGGGCAGGTGGGATGTGAAGTTATTTCCGTTGGGTGCTTTGAATGGCCATCTCTCATCTCACTGAATGAGATGGGGGAAAATAAAATTATCCTTCAGATATGGCCAAGGAAGGCACCAATAAAGTACATACAGAAGCTCCCATTTATGGTTAGAGTGGCATTGTAGTGGCATTAATGATACAGCACCGACAACACGAGCAGGAGTAGGTGCAAACATGTGCCCACACTTGGTGTAAAATGGTACAGATTCATACACACTCATTTAATCAAGGTGGTGGTTGTGTACCAAGGTGGTGTCTTCATCACAGAATGGTTTGGGTTGGAAGGGACCTTAAAGATCATCAAGTTCCAACCCCCTGCCATGGGCATGGGCACCTCCCACTAGACCAGATCTTGAACATCTCCTTCACAGTACGGACTCAAGGTGCCTCCCTGGGGTGTAGTTCAACTCTATGCTTCATACATTCTACCTGTGGCTACTTACATCCACTGGCAACAACAGCTGACTTTTCCTCTTTGCTCTCAGAGACCAAACTTTTGCTCCAGCAGGATGAATAATGATGCTCCTGTGTAAGTACCAGGGATGATATTTTTTCCATGTTTTTAAGTGGAAAAACAGCTTTTCCACACAAATGGTAGGGTTTATTTTTTTAAAAAATACACCTTTGTTTGGCTTCTATAAAGAAAAAGATCTATTTTGTTTATTTTGGTAGATAGAAAACAAGTCTCATTTCCTTTTTATTTTACTTTAAAAAAATCTACAGACACAAACACAAACATTTTTTCTTACTGGAAAAACAGAAAAAAAGTAAAAACTGAAATAAAGTTGGTCTCATTGTCTTCCCCAAACAATGACACTTAATTTTTGTGCATAAAGTGTTGATATTAATAGGAAGATGAATGTATTCATGAAAATATTTTGAATGATGTAAAAAAGTACAATTGTGTCTGTGACCAAAAATATGTGTCTTTGTTGGTGCTTCACAGAAGCTGCCTTCACAGACTCCTTTTGCATATGTATGCTGGCTCCTTGCATATGTAACTCATCACCCAGCAACTGCCATCTCAGCACATACATGTGCTTTCCTGTATATATTTTTTAAGTAGCTGAACATTTGACCCCAAGATTCATTATGAGGGCAGGGTGGTTGTTTGTTGTGTTTTTTTTTTTTAAGATAATGATGCAGAAAGAAAAAGAAACAAAAATGGTTAAAAAAAAAAAAGTTTGTCTCAAAAGTCAGCTCTTCCATCCCTCTGAGTGAGGTTATCATCATTGCTCCTGCAGACAGGTCAGGATAGTCACCCTTGCAGGCATGGAGTCCAAATAATGAGAGTCCAATTAATTGCTTCTTTTCTCTTTGCTTTTGCTGAAGTTTCAATAGTTTGATTTCAGTTTTGATTTCGTGCTTCAGCTGAAGGATATATCCTAGTTATTTTCTAGGGAAAATTTACTTATGGGTGGTATATTTTACCACTTTTAGACCTTTTTCTAATTATCAGCATGGGGACTATTTTTTACTATCCACAGGACAAACCCATGTCTTAACAGCCACGATGTACTGCGGTGCCAGTAAACCCCCCCTCTGCAGAAACCTTAAAACTCCCTTTGGGTTCCTTGGGTAGATTTAGATGAGATGTGAGGAAGAAATGTTTTCCTGTGCGGGGGGTGAGGCAGTGGCCCAGGTTGCCCAGAGAAGCTGTGGATGCCCCATCCCTGGAGGGGTTCAAGGCCAGGCTGGATGAAGCTTTGGGCAAGCTGGGCTAGTGGGAGGTGTCCCTGCCCATGGCAGGGGGTTGGAACTCGATGATCTTTAAGGTCAGCTCAGACCATTCAGTGATTCTATGATTCTATGATGCAAGATGTCATGGTCTGTCAAATGTTGACCGTCCCCTCCAGGATGCCTTTGAATTTGGGGTTTAAACCTCACTCCAAGAGTTGGCTACCAAGGCAAGAACTGCTCTGGCCTTCCACGCTCAGGTAGGTGTTTTCTAGCCCAGAATGGACAGGTTAATGTGTTCAAAAGATTAAAAAATAAAGAATTGAAAAGATCTGAGAGTCTCTTACCCTTTGCTCTGTTTCAAAGAGGAGTTAATTCAGGGAAGTCCCTGGTTTAATTTGTGCTTTATTTTTGCAGGAGATCAAAGTGACTAGGTGCTTCCGACAGTCTGCTCTCACCTTGCAGTTCTGAAGTCTCACCAGGTAACTGTGAAACTTCTTGGGAAACAGGGATCACCAGGCTGAGCTGTCTCAACTCGTGTCCAGAAGGAAAGTCCTCTCAAACACCTTTCTCTTCTTTATTGCACATTTAAATCTTGGTGGGATGCACTAAGAAATGAATTCTGAAGAAGCTCATAAATGCCTGCTCATTTCTGCTTATACTGACAAGCAGGGGAAAAATAAGTGAAATGAAATCTGGTGTGTAGGGACAGAGAGGGGACATCAACAAGATGTGACACTGTGGTCCCAACCGAAAAACCACATCTAGTGTCGCACTGCAGATAACTCCCTCTGGCTTCGTGGCCATCTCGTCCTTCTCCCGGCTCCATTTTAGCGACAGGCTAGTTAATTTTTACTTCTAGGCATCATCAAAAACAAGACACCATAGCCGGGCTACAGATCTGATTTGGCAAAGCACCGCCTGTCTTCTTAAAAAAAAAACAATCCCTCAAGCAGCCTGAGATCCTCATGAGCAAGCGGGCTGTCTGACAGCTGATGCTATTTTATGCAGCGAGCTATCCTTTCATTCACTAGAAATGTATTACATTAAGATTTATTAAATTACATTTATTAAATTAAGAACTAAACTTTGAGCAAGCTGCCTTTATTTGCATAATGGGAGGCTGTGCAGCAGATGGAGGATGGAGGCTGTAGGCAGGCAACAGAACACAGGAGCCTGCGTGTTTTGTAGATGAATATCCTCCTGAACACTCTCCCAGTTGCCTCTGGATGGAAAATAACCACAATTTCCATGTGCTAGGTGGTGGCCGTGGGGTCAGTGGCAGAGGACAATGAGTAGAACTCCCAGACCCCAGCTGCTTGGTAAAACCTTCTCTGTTCAGCATGTTTGTCTGGACCCAACTCATACTCCCAAACAAAGAGTAGAGGACTTCTGGAAAAGCATACAAAATACAAACAAATGTGATATTCCAAGGAGGGCAAATGCTGCCCCAATATTCACACAACTTCACATAAATAAACTGGCGGAGGGTTCAGTTCAAATTCAGTTAAGTGAAGGAGAACAGCTTGTCTTTTTTTAATCACTTGATATGAATTTGTTCATTTTGATACTTAGACCATAATCCACTGTCCACCCGATCCATATCTGCTGGTTAAATAACGAAGTCTGGAAGACAAATACGGGTGAGCCAAGGAACGGCTCCTAAGGCAGCAGAGAAACCCAATGAAACGGAGAGCACCTCATGGTTCCTAGTCCTGGCCCTGCTCTATTTTATAGTTTCATGCCAGGTAGGGATCCCATTGGTGGCATGAGTTGGTCTGTCTCAACACAAAAGCACACTCAGCAAGAATTCCAACAGTCCTGGGCATTAGTCAATTTATTACATGATTAAGTGATTCCCTGTAAGCTCCATATCAGTTATTCAGCATTGATTATTTTTATAGTTTGCTAATACTGTAATGGGTAACTGCCTAGGTTGTAAAGGCAATTACACTAAATACCAAGAAACAAGCACTCAAGCATTTAGCCAGAAAATGCCTAGTCTGCTTGAAAAATAGAAAAAACTAAAGCCACAAAGATTGGGGTGAACTAACTGCCATCAGGCCAGCAAGAAAGACCTTAACTTGGAGAAACGAGTGCACAAACGAAAAGAATTGCTCAAAGCCAGCTGGAGAGACAAGGAATGGGCTTTTATGACATGCTACTTAGAAGAGACATCTGGAAACCAGCTTCTCCTGGATCCGTTTTTGTGAAGCTGATCCCATCCCAGAACGCAAGAGGACCAAGCTTAGTGGATTGCTCGTGCTGAGCCATACGTGGGTTATACAGGCAACCTTTAGGTACCAGAGCCAGGAACGGTGGAAACGAAGGAAGGACACTGCAGGCAGAGGGGAAAGAAAAAAGAAGAGCAGCAGATGAGGGTAAACATCTCAAGACAGTAAAAGCAAGGTTTGAAGACCAGGAGGTCGAAGTTGAGGTCGCAGGTAATGAGGTCCAAGGATGCAAATTAACTGTTGGCTTGATTTTCTGCATTTCCAGGGTTGCTCAGCACACTGGGAAATTGGGCCATGCCTGTTTCACTGATGGCAGGGTTTTTTTCTGCATTTTTGTACTGTATTTTTTCTCTGCTAAGTAAAGCTGAAGACTTCCTTTTCCCATGGGAGAAAGAAAGACTTTTTAACTGTCTTCCACCTATTGCTGATTTCCAGAGCTCACTGATTATTAAACAGCCCTTCTCCCACAAAAAAACTATCCCTTAATGATCTCTATGAGAAACAAATCTGATCTTGCTCATGGGACGTAGTGTCCAATGCGATTGATTTGACCTGAAACTAAGCTGACCACAAGGCTAGAATGGAGATCAGATGAGAAGAAGTAGCCATGGCAGCAAATAATGAGTCAAGTGGAGTCAAGTCCTGAACTTGGAGAACTGGAGATCCACAGTGGTGAGAGGCTGCAGAGAACTTCACCCAACGCATTTGTGACACAAAGGGATGCACAGAGCTGATCCCAGATGAAATACTGAATTAAAACTCCCAGCTTGGACTATGTGCCAGAGCATCTGGTCTGCAGACCTCCCTGATTCCAACCTCTCAGAGATCAGCCTTCATTAGGGAAAATACCTGACAAGTTCCATTTCTGGAGTTATATATAGATCCCTGGGTTGGCTGTATCCTGGTGTTTATTCCCCAAGGCACGTGTTACAGCCAACTCCAAAATGCTGATATACTCTAGGTGTTGGTGACAAGATACAAAGCGTGAAGAATGGCTTTTGCAAATACTGTCTGCAGAAGTGATCCCAACCCTAGGACAAACTTTGTCTGCAGTTCTTCACTTTCCATTTATTAATTCTATTTAATAAAAATATAATAAACCAGTAAAAACAAAGGAAAATGGCGTTTTGTGCCCTAAATCTCAAACCTCAGTTTTCATTGGTTTGTTCTCTTACATCGTGGTAGAAATGCGACTTTCATCACTAGAGTTTACACAATATGAGCAAAAACTTTAGCACTCTAAGTTATTTATTTGAGTTTAGTGGTGTAATGCTCGTGCAAAAAACACTGATGAGCCTACCTTATGTGTCTACAGAAGAAATTAAGTTGTAATACTTTGGATTTGCCTACACAGGAGATATATGAATTTGAATTAAATTAGCGTAGTTAAACCAGAGCATTTTGTTTGTTGACTTTTATTTCAGTTTAAAACTTTTTTTTTCTTTTTTTCTTTTTTTTTTTTTTTTTTGTAAAATTTTTTTTTTG
>WKFP01015311.1:1071188-1092534 GCA_011057875.1 Pterocles orientalis | reverse complement strand
AAAAAAAAAAAAAAAATTTAGAGGATGTTTGTTCTCCAAATTGGTTGAAATCCACAAAAACATATGATTTTCCCTGCCAACCTCACACCACACTCCTTCACACAGATTAACATTTTTTTTTTCTGGGATTTTCTCTTTCTAGAGAATACAGTGAAGATCTGCTTCACTGCTTCCCAGGGAAAGCAGAACAAGGTAGAGTTTCCGCAGAGGTGAAAAATCCCTTTTCACCAAAGACTAGAGCGGATGATCTGCATGCTGGAAGCAGAATGAGAAAGTATTGCAAACTGGACAAGGTTTCTGCTTTTGATTTGTCCAAGTTAGCTCTTTTCCATATTCAAGAGTCCCAAGGGACATGTGCAGCAGCAGCAAAGCAAAAGCTGAGCCCACGCAGGCCTGAAATCCATCTAATTAGTCCACGTTTTGAGCCTGCTAATGTTGCTCTCCAAGCTGAATCACAAGATGGTTTTCCCAGCAATTAGGCTTTTGGAGGCGACTGCTCTCCGCTCTCACTGTCCTTGGTTGGGAAAAGGTCTGGACAGTGTACTTAAAAAGTTACAAACTGTTGCTGGACAGATTTGTCCTGGTTCCCTAATTTGAGTCCAGACAGAGGACAAATTAAATCACATTTATTTGTTCCTGCTGTTTTCTGGACCATCATGTTACCGTGTCCTCCACGTAACCACACCAAACGAAGAGTCATGGGTAGACTCTATCCCATTGGGACATGGAGAAACGTGAAATAATCAGTCAGAGAATTACGAGGCTTTCCCCGGAAAGTGTGAAGCACCAGCAGCTCTAAGAAGAACACATTCAGCTGCCCTTGCTTCAGAAATACTTATGAAATTAATTGGTTTTGTTGCCTTGAAGCTGGACCCTCAGCAGCAATGTCCACCTGACCCTTTTCTTCTCCATGCTACAAGTACACGTACCGGCACAGACAGACACAAACATGAACACGCAGTTGTGGGTAAAATTCAACTGGTGAAATGCTGATGGCCACATGTAAACAAGCTGTCTAGGCTCCCTCCTTGGAGAGGAGAGAGATAGAGGAACTTCTGGGGGAGGATTAGCCTAATTCCAGTATAGACAATTAAGTGAGGTGGTTCACAGCATAGAAACAACTGCATCTCTCCATCAACTGCCAATGGAGTCTTCGATAACAAGTCAGATGATGTCTCCATGGTAGACGTGGGTTAGTTGAGTTTTGCTTGGCATGTCTCTGCTTCCTGGGAGATCTTTCTATTCAAGCACAGACATCAGAAGAACACCAAGTTTGGGATTTGCTGAGCATTGCCAACATTCCCAGATTTCTTCCATATCTGCAGACTCTGAGCAAAATGTGGGATGGATTCATCCATGGTCATGTCTTTGTCTATTGCTAAGCCTTGAGTAGGACTCTGGAGGACGTATCTCTGAACACCATCTACATATCCAAACACCGTGCTGTCAAAGAAACACTTGACATTCACATATCCCTATGGTTTCTGAAACTCCATCACCACATTTCTTGTAATCCCATCATTTGCCCACTGAGGGTGTCATCATGGCTTCTGCGACACCATCTTAATCCTACAAAATTAGTGGACTGAAATCAGTGATGAAGAAAGCTATGAAGACTGATATTTTAGCTTTTCACATCTCTTTCTGATAGCTCTATCTTCACATGGCCTTTCTTACACCTGATTATGTAGCAATGTCAAATATTTGACAATTTCTGTTGGCTATTGGGTCTTTGCTGTATGCTGAGCAAACATGCCATTTCCAAGTTGTTCTGCAGGCAAGTTTCCAACTTACCTTGCCTGGGTCTCTTTCCATATTGGTACTAAGGTGAGATTTCTTCATCTTTTCCCAAGTGGAGAACACTGTCCACCATCAGTCATCACAAGTCACGTATCTTTGGCTGTACTTTATTTTACTTAAATTTGGGAATGAGTCCCAAAATTACTGAGGGAGGAAGACTCATGCAGAAAGTTTGTTTTCATTCTTAGTTTCTCTTGCTTAAAACTGGCAGATTGAATCCAAAATAAGGTATAGACCAACCAGAAGACAAGAGATAGCAGGGGAAAGAAGTGATGCTGCATGAGACACAAGGTAACATGAGGCTGGGTAGTACCAGAACCAAGGCAAGACTGGGCATTAATCAATGCCCAAATTTCCCCTGAACATTTCATTTAGTCCTGCTGAGGCCGTTGAATTGTCAATATGTTTGGAAGTCCAACATTCAGTAAAGTACTTAACCTCCTCCCTACAGACTTTCCCATTCAGGGGGGTGCTCCAGTACCTGTTTACATTTAGGCAGCTGCTTAACTTCTCAACGGGAGCCTAATTGCATTGAGATTTGTCACCCTCATGCTAACAGGTAGCCACATCTCCACAGGTGAGTTTTACGCGGGGATTTGAAGGACCACGACTGCTTTAGCTCTATTTCAATTCTACCTATGGAGCCTGGGGATCCAGCTAAAGAGGTAAAGCCATTAAATTACAGGCATTTTAATTCTGTTCTAAGCAATTATATAAGCCCTATCTGCTTGTAGAGAAAGCCTCCCTGTGTCAGAGCTAATATTAATTTTAAATCTCCAACCTTTTCAAATTACTGTGAAACTGTAAGTTTCCACATTCTTTGATTAAACATTCTGCTGTGTAATGACTACTTTATTATTTCCCCCCTCCAAATTACTGATTGTTGTCTTACATTACAGCCTCATCGGTACTTATTAAATTAACAAGACTGTGAAACACTTAATGAATCAAAACTTATCAAGTGTTTCCAAAGTTAATAACTAATCTAAAGATATTTTTTTTTTTTACTCTATATCTGCATGGGAAATTTATACATTCCCCACACAATCGCTGAAGTTCAGACGGTCCTAATCTCATGAAAGATTTATTACAGCATAGCTCGGTGATTTATTCAACGTTTGCTGAAGCAACATGTAGCACATGTTGGGAAGGGAGGAGTGTCTTTATTATTTAATTTCCAAGGCTTATTCCAACCTCTTAGGACCCCACCATGTGTATGTCTCCAGATTCTCTCCAAATAGCAAATCTGCAGCTGCAAATTGGAAGTGGAAACCGGGATGCACAAAGAATGGCCTAAATCCAGAGAGGAGTGACTGTACAATGGCAGGGACAAAATAATGAAGAAATTACTATTCCAGGTTCCAAAACATAAGATCAAAAGAAAAAGAATTTTTTCAGGATTTTGAAAAAGCAGGCAAGCCTTCCCACCAGATGTTAGGAGGAAAATTAATAGATATAGGGAGGATATGTACTGTAGATTGTCAGGAAGGGTATGGAGGGCTTTACAACAGCCGTACCCTGTTACAAAAGGGCCCAAGTATCCCTGAAACCAAGTATTGTGCCCAAAAAACACCAGTGTGATGATGGTGATACACAGAGACAAATATCTTTGGCAGTACAGGAGGTAGGGCAGGGTGGAGACCTGTCCAGGAGCATGTGCAGCCACCAGTCCATGGGATACCCGTGCTTGACACGGGCACAGTGAGGACTCCTGGGCTCAGAAAATGCAATTGCATCCTCTGTGCATGAAAGGCTGAGTGCAGGTGGACTTGCAGCCAGTGCTGACGAAGCAGAAGGAGCGTGTGCATATGCACCCACCGCTGTGGTGCATGGCATGAAGGGGTTGTCCCTAGAACAGCCAAGGAGATAAGAGATGAACTCCATGGTCTGGGGATCACAGAATGGTTTGGTTTGGAAGCGACCTTAACAATCATCGAGTTCCAAACCCCTGCCATGGGCAGGGACACCTCCCACTAGCCCAGGTTGCCCAAAGCCTCATCCAGCCTGGCCTTGAACCCCTCCAGGGATGGGGCATCCACAGCTTCTCTGGGCAACCTGGGCCACTGCCTCACTACCCTCACAGGAAAACATTTATTCCTCATATCTCATCTAAATCTGCCCTCTTCCATCTTAAAACCTTTTTCCCTTGTCCTATCCCTCCACTCCCTGATCAAGAGCCCCCCGTATCTCTCCCGTAGCCCCCTTTCAGCACTGGAAGGTACCCAAAGGTCTCGCTGGAGCCTTCTCTTCTCCAGGCTGAACAACCCCAACTCTCTCAGCTTGTCCTCGGATGGGATGTGCTCCAGCCCTCTGACCATCTTCATGCCTCCTCTGGACTCACTCTAAGAGGTCCATGTCCTTCAATAAGCAAAACAAGATAATTTCCAAGGTCTCTGCTCGAGTATGCTACCAACACTGCCCATTGTGACATCTTGGCAACCATGAAATCTTCTGAGAGCAATCCCTAGAGCAGAACCTGCTCCAGGTGAATAGCTTGGTGAGGAGAAAGAAGAGGTTTTCCAGTGGATTCAGTAACTCCAGTATAGATGCCTCACGGTGAGCAGAGCACAGGGAAATGCCCTTCCTGAGCACCTGCGCTCCCCTTGACAGAGCCAGTAGAGTGGGCAGAAGTTGGGGGTTATCAAGAAGTGAAACGAAAGAGGCAGTGCCAAAAATGGAAAGGCAAGAGCCAGAGAGCTGGCAGGACAACCATGGCAGCACCGTCTCAGGCAGCAGCTTCCAGCATCCCAGCAGACCCAGGTGCTCAGCTGCCCACGTGGAGTCTTGTGCAACTCGAACAAGGATTTATGCTCTGTCCATATAAATTGCATCCCTCTGCCAAGAGTGTGATAAATGTACCCTACAAAGCTCCCTCAGGCCCCACTACCCTTTCCCCCCCTGCCCTTCACCATCTCTGTTCTCGGCTACCTCGGGGCAGCTGGATTTGTGATTACCCACTCCAACACCCCATCAATCTTGGGCTCCCTTTTACATGTGTAGGAAGAGATATCTTTCTGTAACGACGCTGCTGTAAAACATGGATCCTGAAGCACAGCCTCGTTGGGAAAGAGCTCATGAGCAGCTAGCAGGGCTGTGATGGGAGCCCAATGACCGAGCTGAGAGAAGAAATGCAACCCAGCCATATGGGGCTGGATGACAAAACTCATCAGGCATATATGGGAGAGGAAAAATTCATCTGCAATTTATGCCACGGCAGCTGAGACCCGAGAGTGGCCTTTCAACTTTTTAACTGGATTTTACACCAATTCTCTATGATGCATTGTGAAGAGAGAGACAGGCACAGAAGGGCCTTGGCTCAGCCCCGGGGGCAATTGTGGAGGAAAATGCAATTATGTCTGGCTGTTGAACTTGCCCTTGCCTTCCCCTGGCTGTATATGCTGTGCTCTCGCCTGGGAAAACTCATATGCAAAAGAAAGAAATTGGAATAAATGGCCCTGCCATTGCCATCAGTGACCCTGTGCCCCTGCTCTCCGTTCTCTGGAAAAATTTTCACGCCATCCCAAGCACAGTGTGATTGCAATCGGGGGAGATGGACCTTGGCCCAACCCTCACTGCCCACTGCACTTTTCCCCATCTCACAGAGGACTTGTCCCAGCCTTTGGTGGACTCCAGAGACATTCAAAACCAGTTTCTCCATAGACTGCACTGGAGTTCCACTCCTACTTCTCCTTCACAGCCCATCTGCTCTCTGTTGCAATGTGTTCCCAGCTTCAGAGAGGGGCTGCAGGAGGTGATCCCACATCAAGATGTTCATCGAGGTGTGGACAGAGCCCCACTGATGGAGGACAACACAAAGCAGGGGGAAGATGAATCTCTTCTGACAATTCACCCAGCCAGGCTTCTTCCCATAAGAGAAAGGATCTGCCTTAGGAGGTGACTGGGATTAAGCTCATCCCCAGGAGCTCACCATGTCCACCGCACACACTCACCTAAGTTGGCCGTGAAAACTCTCCCTGCCTCTTCTCCCTCTTCATCACAACGGTAATTGTGTCACTTATCTCATAGAGGGGATGAGTTAATTAACTCATGCATGTGACATGAATTAATGTTATCACATTCCCTAGTCCAGTTATACCTACTGATCCAGAGCATTCACTTGTCTTGAAAAGAACAAGATCTGGACTGAAACAGGGACAAACCAGAGTTAAGCTACATCTCAGTCATTTATTTCTATCTGCTTGCAGATTTCTAAACAAGAGCAAAGTCCTCATGTGTCTGGGGCTGTACAGTTTTATCAAACCATGCCACTGGGGGATTTTCTTAAGGTCATAAATGAAGTGTCTTATCTGCCTTTCTGACACAGTGTCCCATGGGTGGTGGGATGTGAAACCAAATGTCCTGACCCCCATGGTTGTGCCTCACCCCAAAGATTAGATGCCTTCAAACCTAAAGCTATCATACTGAGGGATGAGGAGCAATTCGGATGTGGAGCCCGCCAAAGAGGCAATTTCAATCCCAAGACCACACGGAGCCCTCCAAAAAACCCCAACCTGCCAGCAATGTCAAGTAGTCCATAAATTATCCTTGAAGCCTTCTGGTTTTAATCAGTCCCACTCCATGATTACTCTTAGAACGTGACTCCAGGCCCCAACACGGAGTATTTATCTTGCATTAATTAGATTAGAAAAGCAGGGGTATTCGATACACCGACTAATCAAGTCAAGGGATCAATACGGTGTGTGGCAGAGCCTTACATTGTCCTCACTCTGCAAGATGACAAGTAATAAATTCGTTCTGGAAGGTGCCCAAAATAACATTTTGTGACCTAACACAGGAGAAACATGAACTTTCCTCTGTTTCCCCACTGGAGAAGAAAGAGACAATGCCAGCATGTAGAATCAAAGAATCATAGAATGGTTTGGGTTAGAAGGGACCTTAGACATCATCTAGTTCCAACCGCATTTCCATGGGCAGGGACACCTCCCACTAGCCCAGGTTGCTCAAAGCCTCATCCAGCCTGGCCTTGAACCCCTCCAGGGATGGGGCATCCACAGCTTCTCTTGGCAACCTGTTCAAAAACAATAAATTATTTCCTCCCATTCTGAGCATTTGTCTTCCATGAATCCTGAACAAACAGCCTTCATTAAGGGAAGGTACAAAAGCAAGACAATCAGTATGACAAGCACCTCTGTCTTCTCAGCAGCCATCTCCTCCATCCCCCAGGCTGGAGCTCCATCCCAAGACCTGCAGCTCTCATCCTGCAGAGCGGAGATGCTCCCTTCTCCTTCTCATCTGTCATGTACAAAAGTTGTGCAGTGCTTCTGCAGATTGGGCTCCTATTCCAGTTAATTTTCTCTCTCCCTGTGCAGCCTGAAGCAGTTGGAGCCTTGTGCTGAGATGTAATGATCGTCTGATTTCATTCTTGTGAGTCAGCCTTTGCTCGGTACGAACCTCTGAGCTCATCCCAGCGTGAACAGCTGTTTCTGGCAAAATGAGGGACAACAGGCAGACAAAAGCTGCTCTGGGTGTTTGTTTCCTTCTTCTTCGCCAACTAAATCTTCCCAGTTAAAGTTCTTGAGGATGTCCATTAAGTTTATTGAGCTTGCAGGAGGTCTCAACTACAGCTCACTGTTTCGTGCTCAGCTGTTGAGATCAATGCAGCAAACATTTAACAATTTAACAACCCGGTGGGAAGGGAGAGGCAAGGAATGTGATTGCAATTAGAAGGGTGTTTTGTTTTTTTCTTTTTCAGGAGTTATCATTAAACAACAAATGTTCTGCAACTGGAAACATGGTGAATGTCAGAAAAGCAATTGCAATAGGCACAGTCGTTCCAAGCTCTGTCCCTGCTTGTCTTGAGGATGGAGGTGGTAGGTACAGTTATTGCAGACCCAGGAGCTGGTTTCCCATTTGAGGAGGTCTGGGTGAGGTTTGAAGCTCACATCCAGTTTGATTACTATCTCTTCTCTCCTGCTGTACTGGGGAGATGAGATGACCTGGGTAACCTGGTCTAGTGGAAGATGTCCCTGCTTACCGCAGGGGGGTTGGACTAGATGACCTCCATGGTCCCTTCCAACTCAAACTATCCTATGATTCTACGGTTCTATGACCTCTGTGCCCATCGCACTCTGAATGCCATTCATTGAAGCCCTAGATCCCTCTTCTGACCTCAGCTGGTGAGCAAGGCTGGACATGAGCCCCAGCTTCTCACAGCGCTCTTGCCAAGCATGGTTTCCTTGCTAAATAAAGACACGACCTGTTTCATTGGCTTCCATGAGACCAGCTTATTGGAAAAAACTGGATTAACATAATTCGGTGTGCACAGGGATTTACAGGCGTTGAGAAAGAAGATGCTCTTACTGGAGCTCCTTTACAAACACCACTTCTCTTTACTAACTGTGTGGATCACATTAGTACACAGGGCTACAGATGAGATGAGAACCCCACAGCTGACATGTTCTTTATGGTCTGCCTAATAAAAGACTTCTCCAGGCCTGTTCTCAACCTACAGCCTCGGGGAGGAGACACTGAAGAGATGGAGGGATGTGCCCAAGATATCCAAGGAGTGCGTGATTCAGGCAGAAATCTCTAGTGCCTCAGTTCCCTCTCCTCTCTGTTTTTCCCTGTGAAATTCCCTGAAAAGCAGAAGAAATGCAGACGTTGAGATGAAAGGGATGATGAGGACCACACGCTTGCCAGGGTCACTTCATGGTGTAGCCTTCTAACTCACTCTGTGGTTACTTCATCTTTCCTTCCTGGGAGAAGCTGATTTATCTTTATTATCCTCCTCTGTTGTCACTGTCATTAAATTTTGTTGAGCCAAGAGACTCCACTGTGTGCTTTAGTAATTCGATCAGAAAGGAGGGGAAGCAGAGCTGAGGTAATAGGCAGCGTGAAAGAGGTCAGGAGAAGCAGCCGTGGCACATTAAGGGAAATACAGATCCGGGCTCGCTTGGAAATGGTAATCATACAGAGCGTGCCTGAGCAACTGGCAGCAATAATCTAGAGCAACAGCCACCCAGAGCCCTGTTTTTTCCTCTCTTTTTTGCTTCCCTTAGCTGTAGTTTCATCTCCCTAAGACCTGAGCTGTAGTTGCATCTCCCTAAAACCCGATCTTGCAGGGATGTCACATCCCAGGCTCCTTTCTCCGGTTTTAGTCTGAATTTACCAATGCAAACCAGCTGCTGGAATTAGCAAAGGAAGAGCTCAGGAGCTGCTCTTCCCAACTCGCTGTTTTACATGCGCCTCAGCGTGAATTTGTAGGTCGTTTTGTTTAAGCATCAGCCATTGAACAAGCCCACTGGCAAAGTAATCATTTATCTGCACTATTTTATTTATATGGCAAGAATCCCCTGCTGAGAGAAGAATCCCGCTGTGTTGTGCCCTGCTGCAGACAAGTAGTAAAAGACATTTTGGTCCAAGTCTAAATGGACAAGAGCGGCAGAAAACACAGGCAGAAAGGAGCTTCAAGGCATTGGAGATGAAATTCATTGATCTCCTAGAGATCAGAATAACAAAGAGAAAGAAATAGAAATTATTTACCTTGGGGGTCAGCAGCAAAACCCTGTTTCTTAAAGCCTAGGTTGCTAACGGATTTGTATTTGCACAGCATCTCCTGCCCCTGTGTGTAAATCACGCACCCATGAGTCATCCCACTGAGGACCACGGGACCATTTCCATCACCAAGTCCCAACATGAAGGAGGAATTTTCACACCAATACTGCAACAGCATTGTCAGCAATGATGTGGGTAGGGCTTCATGAAGAGTGCAAAAAGTCACCTTCAGCTACCGCCACGTGGGTCAGAACCTTGCAGCTTGAACCATGTAACATGGAGCAAAGTGTTATGTAGGTAACCTCCTCAACAGTTGAAACAAGGTGGGAAGATAACCCTGAATGTCACTTTTTTTTGGTATTTCTAAGACACATCCTCAAGAGAGAGACACAAAATCACTCTTTTTTCCATTTCTTCTGTGTTTTTTTTTCTTTTTCTAGTTCCTTGTTATGCCATGTAACTTAAAGCCAGTATAGCTGTGTCTTGTCGTTGGATACGTACATGCACATACAGCACCTCCCACCCCCTATACTCGCCTGTAAGCAAAACTGCAATGGGCCAATGATACAAACACACAAAACCATATTATTATGATCAAGTACATAAAAACCAGCTCTGTGAGGGTTTTTTTTTCACACTGTATGCATATGTATATACAAAGAGGGCACAGCTCAGCTGGCATATTTTAAATGCCTTTTTAGGATGAAAAGAAAAACTCCCCAGGAACTCTACTGACCATTAGTGACCAGTCCTATTCTGATTAGAGGTGTCATGAATCCATCATTTGGGTTGCATTATAAATATCTAAACCAGAGGGTAGATTTCTTTTTCACACACGTGCAGAAAGCATATACAGATAGAAAGAAATCATGTCTATTCTCTTGCTTGCCTTCACAGATACATGTATGCATATACACACACAGAGGCTTCATGGATTCCTTGAAAAAAATACAGAAATAATGTAAAACAATATAGAGAAGATGTCCAGCATCCCACGTGCTGACTGGGCTAGCGAAGGTCCAGCATGCAGCATAGTAACCAGCAATTTCATTGGGATAAATAATTTATTAGTTTTCCTTGAAGCTCATAAAGGCAACAATGAAAAATTACTCCAGAATTTATTCATTCTGCATGCTGGGAGAAACATTTTGTGTCTCCGTATATCTACAGATATAAAGCAGACCACGCTGTGATTTTATATTTTTACGAACAGACTGCAAGTTTATGCATGCCACAGAAAGAAGCAGAACACCGTAAAAATTAAAGGAGCAGTGCAGAAATCCACTATCTTTGTGGACACATCAAAAAACTAAGGTATAGTTTGCTCTAGATGCTATCGACGGATGTTCACTTTCTGCTTAACTAGGCTGGAGCTGATCTTTGCTGGATGACCACTTCTATACCTTCAGGCACTGAAATAACATACTAGACTTGGGACCCTGCCCTGGACTGCAGTAGCAAATGTGTATACGTGGTGATTAAGGCTGTCCTGCACGGTCTTTATGCACTCAGCGCCACCGAAGACCCCTAGATACTCTTCATTTTTTACTGCAGTTTCCTGCCTGGCCACAATCCTAATAGTGCCTGAAGGCTTCTAGTGGTCCCATGCTGACTGGTAGCAACATCACATTGGCGATGCCAAAATTTCACTGGCTTGAAGTCATTTTTCATCTTTTACTGCAGTTCTTTGCTATTCTGTTCATAGGCTGTGCCCAGCCTTTCCATTGTACCTCTAGCAAGACTTGAGAGCATCTTTGAGGTGTCAGTCATGATGATACATGTTGACAGACAATCTGCATTTTCTTTTTCTTTAGCCAGTGATCAAACTTGAAGTCCTTCCTCCACTGTTTCTAAATCATAGAATCATAGAATCATAGAATAATTTGAGTTGGAAGAGACCATGGAGGTCATCTAGTCCACCCCCCTGCAGTGAGCAGGGAGATCTTCCACTAGATCAGGTTGCCCAGAGCCCCATCCAACCTGACCTTGAATGTTTCCAGGGACGGGGTATCTACCACCTCCCTGGGCAACTTGTTCCAGTGTTTCACCACCCTAAGCGTATCCTTAGCACCTGATCTGGGGCTCTGTATGAAGCTTATCTTCACCTACGTAGTGCAACTTTGCACATTGCAATACAACCCCAGGGTTCAACAGATCATCCTGTGACATTTAAGGGTTAGCAGAGGTTCTCTTGGAGAAAAGTTGGTTCTTTGCAAACCCACTCCTTATAGCAAACATTTTTCTGGCTGTCCTGAAATTCAGCAGCAAGATAGTCACTGGGCTTTTAGATATATGGCACGATGCATTTTCTATCATGGTAACACAGATATATCTATGGTAGAGAGCACGAACCTGTCCCAGGTGAACAATAGCTGCCGGATCACATACAGTCCACTGCCCAGGAGAACAGAGAGAATGTAAATAACCCAGGAGATAAATGAACTTTTGGAGGAGTGTCCTGATCTCTTCTGCAATTTGTCCATAAGCAACCAAGGAGCTTCCACACCTCAGCTCATCCAGGGAGACATTTCCACAAGTTTACTGTATCACTGTGTGCTTGATGCACTCTGAGAAATAGCCCCACAAATGTTCTTGAAGGACTTTACCATGGATCACTGATTTTTCTAATTTCTCTAGAGTTCTTTGTCAGCACTTTTGCCTCTGGAATCCCCAGGCACATTTTCTATAGCAGTGAACTGAGTTTGGTTTTTTTTGAGACTAAAATACTGGAGGACTAGCAGTAGTCATCCTGACACTGCTTGACATCTGAGCCATGCTACTTCCTCCAGGTGGGTCATCTCATAGTTTGGGATCTGTGCCCTTGGAAGCTGTGCAGTCTCTTGTTCACCTCCTTTACAAGAGCTGGGAGCTCCTGTGTAGCCAGAATGGAAGAAGGTAACAAGAAAACCTCAACGGCTGTGAGCAAAGCACAGCAGGAGTTTGCGAGATCATTCAGTCCAAGCCCTAAGACTTATAGCTAAAGAAGTGATATTATTATATGACTTCTTAGAATCCATTTCTGGTCATTCTTTGGATAAGATTCCCCAAAATGATCTTTGTTCATCCCACCTCTGGCCTCGGCAAGAATGCTGGGGGACAGAGAGAGGCAGGCCACCAGCTGACACTGTGCCAGAATGACTGGAACCATTGGCAACAACCTGGTCACTGCTTTGGGTGGGAACATCTGAGGATGCTCCTTGGTGGCAGAGCAACCAGAGTCCCAGGCATCTTGATAAGGATCACAGGGACATCCTGAGCAAAAAAAAGCACATGGACGCTGGACACAAGCCAGGTGGAACAGGTTACCCAGGGAAGTTGCGGATGTCCCATCCCTGGAGGGGTTCAAGGCCAGGCTGGATGAGGCTTTGGGCAACCTGGGCTAGTGGGAGGTGCCCCTGCCCATGGCAGGGAGGTTGCAACTTGATGATCTCTAAGGTCCCTTCCATCCCAAACCATTCTATGATTCTGTGATCATGAGGCATGTTATAGAGGACACCTAAAGTAAGAATAAACTTTGTCATTGACAGTGTAAATACCTCCCTACAAATGAGCTGCTTGGACTCCGTTCATAAGCACTGCAGTGATGTAGCTATTGCTGAGGGTAGTTTGTGCTGTCCTAAAATTGCACCTGCAGGAAGACAAGTGTACTTCACCCCAAAAAGGCCAATTTCTCTCTCCCATCAACTGTAGGTGTCTGGATGCTTTGCCTACCTGCAGACAAACGTGCTATAGTAAGTTAAGATGAATAGCACCACTTCTACCTAAATGCGCCTGCTCTACGCACAGGTCATTAGCAGATGAACCCCTCATTGCAAAGGATGAATGCATGACCAGGAAGCCACGATGTAGCAACTCCTCTATCAGCTGGGTACCAGCAGTGATGACTGCACTGCATTCAATCTCTTTCCAGCCAGTGATGGGAAGGACGAGCAAGGAGAAAGAGGAAACCTTTCCTCTTGGGTAGTACCTTCCAGTAATGTGTCCTGAAGATCTTTACCAAAAAAGCTCTGGGCTCCTGAACTTCATGGACCATGGAGCTTCCTTTCTTCCAAGGGAGATAAGGTGAGAAACAAAGAGGACCTTGGAAATTTGGGTGTTGCATGGGCATGAGCAACCTGGTCTAGTGGGAGGTGTCCCTGCTCATGGCAGGGGGGTTGGAAACTGATGATCTCTAAGGTCCCTTCCAAGCCAAACCATTCTATGATTCTATGATGCTGTGAACTTTAGACAGAGATGGAAAATGCTGCTTGCTGCCCTTTCGGCAGGGAACTCACAGCTGCTGGTCTGTTGTGCTCCCCTCTCACTGACAAAAGGTTTCCCTTCTCAGAGACCTTCTCAAAGAGCTAAGTGCTTGAGGGATGCCCCTGGTGTGTTTGCAGCTTTGCCCCAGTAGTTTTATGGTTATTGGCTATTGCTCCAGCTTTCTCAAAGGAAGCCAGGATTAAAATAGCTTTCTATATTCCTGGAGTGCCTTCCATCATCCCTTGGCAGCAGTCAGCCCTCTGCATCCTCTCGATGATGTTACTGGCATCAAGCATAGGGCCCCACCAATCCCAGCTCTCTGATGCACTTAATTAAAGCAGAATCACTCAATAATTCTGTTGTGCTTTCCTGGGCATCTGGTCATTCACCTCTCACGTGCATAGGCAATTAATTTTTAAGTTGTCAGTACAAAGGGATTGAAACAAGAATATTAATTCCAGCCCAGCGGGAGGAAAGAAAAAAGTTTTGCTAGTGTGCGAGTCCACCTGCAGGGCTCTGCCCCCGATGCTGAGTGCCCATGATGCCGAAAGGCCTCCCAGAGTGTTGAAAGTTAGAAATGAGGGAAGGTTTTTGAGATAAAACAGTTCCCCCCTTCCTGCCCAATTCCATTAATATTGTGGATAAATTAATAACCATGTTCCTGCCTGGAAACCTCATCAAAATCAGTGGCCCAGGGTGCTACATAAAAATAAATGCCAGACCCTGCTGCAAGGAGCTGTATGTGGCTGTTAGTGACTTGTGCAGAATCACATAGAGACCGTGTAGAAATCTCAATGCCGAAATGCCTGATTTTCATTAGTTTATCCCCTTTCTCTCAACCTTAAAACACAACAAAACAAAACAAAAAAGGCAGGCAGTATGGAATCATCATTTTCCCCTGGTATTTATTGAAATGTCATTTGAATGAGACCAAACAATGCTTTCTGTTCCTTTGGGTAACTGATACGGACAAAAGTCCATAAGAACAGGAAAATTACAACTCTGATCTAGTTAATGGATATTACAGGCACAAAATGCTTTCAAATGCACACAATTATTTTTATCTGCTAATTGAGGGGGTGAAAGCTTCTTTCTAGGAAATATGGTAATATATATTGATCAGAAAAATGAAGCTTCTATAGCAAACCCCGAGCACGCTGCAAGGTTAAGGGATTTTAATTAATGAAAAAGCTTTTTTACGAAATGGTGCCACCACTCAAGGAGACTATACACTCTGACCTCCGGTTAAGTGGAGATGCTTTTTAAATATGACACTGGTCATACAAGCATCACTTACTCGCTTTCTCAGCCAGATAAATGTCGAACAGACCTGCTGCCAGACCAGGCTGTCCTATTCTAGGACACCTCTCAGTGTGTCTAGTGGGAGGTGTCCCTGCCCATGGCAGGGGTTGGAACTCAATGATCTCTAAGGTCCCTTCCAACCCAAACCATTCTGTGATTCTATGATTCTGTCCTGCTTGGGTGATGGGTACCCACTGCTGAGATGACCACCACAAAAATCTCAATCCCAGATACAAATGTCTTTCTGGCATGCCAGAGATCTGTGAAGGCATCGAGCAGCAATCTAAGCATCTGGGTGGGACAAGATCAACACTGGGGAGTGAAGAGCCATAAGATGTGCCCAAAGAGCCCATGTCAAGCAGCTCACGGTATCAACTATTAGCATGAGATTAAGAACAGAAGGTGAGGAGTGTAAGACCATGTGCACATATGCACGTAGTAAGGTGGAGCAAGAACAGATCTGTAGATATAAAGGAGGTGGGGACTCTGCACATCACATATGTTTCCAATGCACATATTGCATGCGTTTCAGGAAGGTTACTTCAAGCTCTACCCAGCTTTGTCGCCCTGAACTGAACATGTATTAGCATTGGCTGTGGCCCTGGAGCATATCTGCTCATTTAATCTGCTCAAAAGCAGTGTGGGTCACGCAGTCTGAGCCATTCTGAGATGAAAAGAGAAGCCGGTAAGTAGGGACAACTGGGAGATTCGTTCCAGAACTTCACTCCTTATCTGAATAAATTTAAAC
This sequence comes from Pterocles orientalis, assembly GCA_011057875.1. NCBI lineage: Eukaryota > Metazoa > Chordata > Aves > Pterocliformes > Pteroclidae > Pterocles > Pterocles orientalis. The sequence goes on along the minus strand of WKFP01015311.1, from coordinate 1,076,927 downwards.
CAGCAATGCAGATGTACTCACAAGACCTCTGCCTTTTACACCTGAAAACAATCCCTTTGCATTTATTTAAAGTCCAGACTCCTACAGTCATCAGACGGCCAAAATGCCATTGAAATTAAAGCCTTCTACCTCTCCTTGTGCACCTGGATTTATTTTCTAACTCCTACAAGCACAAACAGAAATATAAATTAGCTTTTTCTATCACTTAGTTTGAAATCTGCCCTGCTCTTGCCTTGCAAATGGCAATATAATGAATTTCAACTCCAATCAGAAACAAGTACTTTAATTGTTCAGTATTAGTGCTACATTGTTTACAGGATTTTTTTTTTTTTGAGGAGGCACAGTCAGCTTAGACTGAGTCCCAAATGGATGGTAAACTGGCAAAATCTAGCCTGCAGCAGTATTTTTGCTACCTGAAAGGTAATATATTTACTTTCACCCCACCAGGATTCTTCTGCATCTCAGAGCTGTACAGGACAGATGCTGAATTGCCCGAGGTGGCAGAATTATCATACCAGGGGGCAGAACGGAGTCTTTGCTGCAGGATTTCACTGGTTAGTTTGAGCACAGAAAGGCATCTAGACACATCTTTTATTAACAATATATGGCTACAGACCTACCTAAAATCTAACCTGGAGGTTTTTTACCTAATAGGACAGAACAGACCCACTCAAGTCAGCTCATGATGGAGTGACAAGATTGTTCTACCATGACCTCCAGTGGGAAGAACAACACTGGTCGTGCAAAATTGCTGATGTTTGCTTTCATAGAATCATAGAATCACAGAAGGGTTTGGGTTGGAAGAGACCTTAAAGATCATCCAGTGCCACCCCCCTGCCATGGGCAGGGACACCTCCCACTAGCCCAGGTTGCTCAAAGCCTCATCCAGCCTGGCCTTGAACCCCTCCAGGGGTGAGGCATCCACAGCTTCTCTGGAGAAGGGTCATGGAAAGGCAGATGGACAAGGATTGCTCTGTGTCGAAAGGGATCACACCCAGGCTCAGCTTTGGGGCTCAGATGTGCTGCTGAGTTGAGAGGGTTGCACCCAGCAAAATGACTTGATTAAGCAGGGAGAAATAGCCAACACTTACCCACCCTCCAAAGGAAGCTCTTCCTTCTAATCGTGTGTTTTTGTCTTGCTTTAGACACTGTGCAATGAGTTTGGGAGAGGCCAACAGAGCCCGATGGAAATTCAGAGAAAAGCAACATTATCCACGGAAACGTCAGACAAATATCGACTTCTCCACAAAAGGCTTACTCAGATGTCCTCAGAGAGTCAATATTTGGTGGGGAGCATTAAAATTTCACAGGCTCTTGGCCAAGGTGACTTTCTACAAGTAAGGACTGATCTTTCTCCCAGCAAACCTGCCCACCAAGCCTGCCACGTGTGGGCAGAGGCAGTCCAGCTTTTAGCAACCCCTCATCTTCCCCTGCCTGACAGCAGAGCAACATTCCTCTGCTAGAGACGAAAATCTTCCTTCCTGGGGGATGTTTCTAAGTAACACGTCCAAAGTCTCAATAAATCCATAGCAAAGGTGGAAAAGAAAGGGCAAGCCCAGACAGCATGGTGATGGGCACTTTATAAATACAAGTCAGAGAGATCGGTAGGTAGATTTCTGGCATCTTTAGCTGATGAACTCACATTCTGTAAAGGCTGGACTCACTTCTAGCTGCAGTAAAAGGGAGATTTTGTGCTCTGTGGGAATTGTCAGTCCCCCAAAAGCTTTCAGAAGCTCGCGACTGCATTTCCTGTGCATTATGTCCCATTATGCAGATGCCTTGAAGTAAATGTAAATCACATCAAGACTAATTGTAAAGGGCTTTTGCTTGTGAGAAGCAAAGTGCTTTGAGATGGCTCCTGATGATCCAATGGCTGTGTTGTGTCTTCGCCCTCTTCCCCTCTCACTCTGCACCCTGCCTCCATTCATCCACACATCACGATGTCCTGAGCTCTCATAGACAAGGCCAGCAGGGCTCGCTGGGTTAATTAAATCAGCATCGTTTGCTGTCTGGACCTCGAGTGACAAATGCATTTCCAGCCTTGCCCCTTTTTGATTTGGTTTTCCCTTCTCTTGTTCACTGGGATAGAAAGCACCAGCACTGTGTTAGTGCATTAAGCACATTTTCACTCTGCTTTAAGACTTTCCCTTTCCTGCTTCCCTTTCCTGGGCTGTCATGGGGCAATAAGATGTCAGGAGATGGTTGGGAAGAGTGAAAGGGACAGTCCCCCTCCTTCCCCCTCAGGCTGTGAATTTGAGGTTAATTTTATTAGCCCAGCCACTCCATTATCCAAATAGCCCCTCACCAACCTCCCGATGCATTTGCAGATGCATTAGTGTAATGGTACCATGCACCATCAAACACATGCTGCCTTCCATCCCAGATGTGCTCTGATAAGGTGATTCTTATGGTTCTGTATATAAATATATATGTATAAAAGTATATACTGGAGGATCCAAAGGTTTCACCAACTTCAGACGATTTTGAGCACACAGAGGGCTTACAGAACAAGGCTCCTGTTTTGTAACACCCTTTGAGGTCCTACATAAGCACGGATATATATTTACAGAAAGCTGCATGTCGGTTCATCGCATGACAGGTAGGCTATACGCTTTATCATTTGGGAATGTTTACAGCTCAACAAAAATAAGCCTGACTCCCTGCTTTCTACCTTCTGTACTTTGAAGTTTGCAGAAATCTGTCTAGCCCATGCAGGTGGTGACTTTCTTACGTTAGTGTGATGCTGTCTCTTCTTTTAAGCTGGAGGAGGAGGGATGTAACTTGGAGGAGTGCCGGGTAATGCCTGTGTGACATGGCTTTCATAGAATCAGAGAGTCACAGAACGGTTTGGGTTGGAAGGGACCATTGAGTTCCAACCCTCTGCCATGGGCAGGGACACCTCTGCCCTATGACCTGCCATGAATATTAAAGGAAATCCACGTATGTGCCATAGGTCCAGGTTTTCTGTGTGTCCTGGATGTGATGAACTCACACATCATCCTTCCAACCACCCACATCATCTCACAACAAACCAGCCGCAAGATGGTGGAAAGATGCAACGGGGCTCCTGCCACTACGGCAAATCATCCACTCCCAGCCTGCTCCCAAAAGAGAGGGTGGTTAGTCAGAAATATGCTGTAGCCTTTTGTTAAAACTTTAAAGAAATCACTAAGGAGTCAATAAATAACTACATCAGGTTTGTGTCGCGCATGACCATTCTCATGGCCAACAGGAGAAAGAGGAGCATTCCAGGCTAAGAGCAAATTACAGAGTCAAAAAAAAATATATTTTTTTTTTTCCCCCACAAATGGAGCACTAAATTCAGGGTGACTTTTCACTTGGTGAAATAATAAAAAAAAAAAAAGTTAATATCTTGGAGAAGCAGGATGGCAGGAACAAAATAACAAATGCAAGCAAAAAAGGAACAAAATTGTCCCATTGAAATGCACAGGAGATTTCCAGGGACCTGACCCAGCTGAGCAAGAAAATTTCATCTGCCCGGTAAAGAAGTTTGCCATTTTTCTAGGACCCTGGGGCAAAATTGTCAATGCTAAAACCTACAAATAGTCCCTCTGCTTTAAAAAAAAAATGATTTGAAACTGCAGTTCTTTGTCACGTGTGAATTCTCCTTTCTCCTAAACAGTTGTGCGAGGAAGCAAAGACACACAAAAAACTCAAACACACTTCAAAGACCAGTGCTTCAGTCTTTAAAAGATTTCTTTTGGGCCTCAACCTTTACTGTTGTTCCTCTAAGTAGAAGGAATAACACCCCAAAGCTGTCTGAGCACCGAAGACAGGGGCAAGGAGTCAGTGCAAATTGTTGGTTGTATAAACTTCATGCCACAATGAGTAGTAGGTGGATTGATTGTCAGTTCAAAAATAAAGTCTAGAAAAAGAGAAATGGAGTCTGTTTGCCTTGTGTGGGAGCAGGGAGAGCCTACGATATTTGCCACAAGCACTTTTTATCTGTTTAGCTACGAAAATTAACGAAAATAAATGATCAGAAGGCAATAAATAGATCTGCAACTACCCGTCCTGAAGGAACGCTGATACACTGTTTACACATCTAATGTTTGTTTTGAGACTCCGCAATCTCTGCAGGATGCTTCGGTGCATATGGTGTTGTCACTGTATTTCTTTTTCCTTTTTAATTTATTGATCCAGGATATAAAAGCATCTCTGATGCTCTGGGTTGGTTTTTGGAGGTTCCTGTGGCTGGGAGGAGGTGGTGCAACCTCAAGCAAACCAGTCCTGAAGGAGCTTGGATTAGCTGCAACAGGTTGTTATCCTCCAAGGCTGTGTCCACCTCATCAAATAAAACAGACCAAGGACCTTTCTAAAGCCTTGCTGGCAACTGACAGAGTGTCTACATCCTTAATTTTTCTTTTCTTCCTTTTTATTCCTGAATATGTGGTTGATGCAGCCGTACTGCCCCAAGGACCAGTCCTGCCCATGGTATTCACTCCTCGGCACCGCCTGGAACCCACGGCAGGAACTGTTCCAATAATTTCGTGGTGCTGCTGGTGGCATTCAGTATTTGAGGCTGTGCTGGCCCTGTTTACCTGGTAATTTTGGCACATGGAGGTGAGTGAAGGACAGCCTCCTCCCGTGTTCGACTGCTGTTCAGGCAGCACCTTCAGCAGGTCATGAGAACACCACCACAGACCTTCCCAGTCCCTCCTAGACCTCTCACTGCAGAGACTTGTCTTGCATCATGCAAACATGAGGTCCTCATGGTCAGGCATGTGCTCGAGGTGACTAACAACCAGCTGTCCCAGAAGCATGGACAGACATGTCCAGGGATGCCCGTGCACCCACAGACAGCCTTAACCAGAGGATCTTCAGCCTGGAGAAGAAAAGGGGCCAGGGAGACCTTCCAGCACCTTCCAGTGCTGAAAGGGGGCTACAGGAGAGATGAGGAGGGACTCTTGATCCAGGGGGTGGAGGGACAGGATGAGGGGTAATGGTTTCAAGCTGAAAAAAGGTAGAGTTAGATTAGATATGAGGAATAAATGTTTTCCTGTGAGGGTGGTGAGGCAATGGCCCAGGTTACCCAGAGAAGCTGTGGATGCCCCATCCCTGGAGGGGTTCAAGGTCAGGCTGGATGAGGCTTTGGGCAACCTGGGCTGGTGGGAGGTGTCCCTGCCCATGGCAGAGGGTCGTAACTTGATGATCTTTAAGGTCCCTTCCAACCCAAACCATTCTGTGATTCTATGATTCTATGATGCCACCAGCTCAGAGACCCCCCCTGGACAAACAAGTCTGCTCCAGTGGGCTGTGTGGGCTTTCCCCAAATCTACACCCACTCTTCTCCTCTGCTGACCTTGTTTATAATATAGACGTCAACCCTTTATCAATATTCCAAACATTTAATTAGCTGTACAAGCTAAAAACACTAACTGTTCAAGCCGACAGCTCGCCATAGCTCCTGTCCTGTGGAGCAGTACACAGACGTTGAACTTGCCTACACCAATCCCATAACACTGTGTTAGTACTACTCCGTGAAGTTGTATCTGCATGGGTAAATTTAATGTGCCCCGCATTATTCTCCAGTCCTAAGGCCAGTGAGTATAGAATAGCAGATGTACACATCATTAAACTCTCTTCGCCTGCAAATGGAGCAGCTGCAACCAAACAGTCCCTGGCTATGGTTACCCCTGAACCGTGTCCAAGACCGTCTGGAGGACAGCTCACCGATCCCATGGTGAAGATGTGCCAAGTGCCATCACACCAGTTTAA
>WKFP01015311.1:1040545-1051186 GCA_011057875.1 Pterocles orientalis | reverse complement strand
AAATAAAAAATCCCACAAGAGTCTGCAGGACTGACTCACTCAAATGCTAGTCAGACAATATTATTGCTCCTATTGCTAATATTCCATGGGGCAATATATTATTGCAGAGCACACAGTACAACACAGACTATTTCTCTTGTTGATTACATATATCAGATATTGAAATCGCTCCCGCACAAATATGGCAGCTTATGATTCCAGCCACATCTCATAACAGGGTGTCACTTAGGAACATCAATAACTGGAATTACGAGAAGGAACCAGATGCACAGTCCCAGACTATCCCTGGCAATGACCCAGCCATACAGAAGAAAAAGCACAAAACACCAGAGTTTTCTTTAGCTGTCTAAAGAGCTCAAAAAGGAGCTGGAAAAGGTTTTGAATCCCTTTCAGTAGTATAATCACAAATCATAGAATCACAGAATCAAAGAATGGTTTGGGTTGGAAGAGACCTTAAAGATCATTGAGTTTCAACCCCCTGCCATGGGCAGGGACACCTCCCACTAGCCCAGGTTGCCCAAAGCCTCATCCAGCCTGGCCTTGAACCCCTCCAGGGATGGAGCATCCACAGCTTCTCTGGGCAACCTGGGCCACTGCCTCACCACCTGCACAGGAAAAATTTCTTCCTAATATCTCATCTAAATCTACCCTCTTTCAGCTTACAACTGTTAACCCTTGTCCTCTTACTACACTCCCTGATAAAGAGTGTTTCCTCATCCAATCTGTCTACAGGAGTGTCGGGTCCCTCTGGACTTTCCAAAGCTCGGTACTTCAGCAAACCCCTTGGCCACGTGTTTCAGAGATGCATTCGCATTCCTTAGCTCCCTTGTTATGTTTTCAATGTGTTGCCTTACAGCTTCAGAAAACCTTCTATCCTGCTGCAACCCAAAACATTACAGCACCCTTTCCTAGAATAAACAAAGTTGTAGCAGAGCTGCTTCATGCTCCACATCATGATCATCAAATAGAATCACAGTATGGTTTGGGTTGGAAGGGACTTTAAAGACCATCGAGTTCCAACCCCCTGCCATGGGCATGGACACCTCCCACTAGCCCAGGTTGCTCAAGCACGTCCATACCTTCCTGACCAAAGGCAGACCCAACACACCCAGTCCCTGGTTTGCTCTTGCACAGTTTGATAGCTGAGCAAAGGGCATCCTTCCCACCCAAAGGAAATAACAAGCCATGGAGAACTTACGGTATCAAGACCCATTCCCATTGTTCCCTGGCACACAGTCCATGAGCTTGTTCCTTCTGTATCAACCTTTCAGCCAAGAACCTCAGACAGAATCTTTCTAATATATAGAAAGGCAAAGAGAAAGGAAGAGAGGGAATGACAAAGGGTCTGGAAATCCTGGATAAGCAAAGGGCAGCAATGATATACAGATTCTTATCTTTGTCCTTCCTCGATCTCCCCACGTGCTGTATGAAAACATGGAATTCTTATTGCCCCCTGCAAAGACAGGGGAAATGAGGCAGAGAGGAGGTAGAGGGGCTCGGGGATGCTCAGATCCTTTGTGCCATCCAGAAGTGGGTGCCTGTGCAGGCCCTGGCTGCTGGGCTGGTTAAACACCACCAGAAGATTTGCAGTCAGTTCGTCATCATGATGGATCTGGTGACGACAGCAACACACTCCGCAGCATTGACACACAAAGAGGTCAGAGCCTGAAGCCCAACCTTGAGCATCCTCCCTGGCTCTGACTGCCTGGAGGAAAGGCTCCCTCATGTCCACGGTCCCTAATGGGTGAATTCAGCTCCTTGAAGTCTCTGTTCTTGAAAGTGGACACTGATGGGATTCACCCATGAGGTCAAGGGCAAAGAGGCAAACGAGCTCAGGAGGAGTCATTCCCCTTAGGACAGTCAGGAGCAAATAAGGAGACAGAAAGGGCGGCAGGTTAAGAAACACAGGAGTTTCTCAATGCCCCCACACCAGGAGCTTCTCCTATTTCCCACTAAGATTTTCCTGCACCAAGTTCTCACTCCCAGAGAGCGGTTGCTGAGCTTCATTTGCTGTTTCACCTCTGCCTTTCCCCCCAGTCCCTTGGGGCTGCTCGTCCCCATCAGAGCGATGCAGAAGATCCTCGCTCCCTCCGCTGATCGTTCTGTTAAACAAACCTCACGTCTTTACCACTTTCGACCTTGATTTTTCAGCATTGTCAGGGTCAGATCTGGAGGCCACCAGATATGTAAGCAGCCAATTATCACCCCCAGGGCTCAGGCACTGTCCTCAGCCTTTTTCCAAGCCCCATTAGAGGGAGAAAGAGCTCGGAGATGGAAGAGGCAGGCTGGAGAAATAGCCAGCTGGAGTTAACAAACCGCACAGACAGGAGGCACAACCCCCGGGGGATCTCCCCTATTGCATTTGGTACAGGTAAAAGATTGCAGAGGTTTCACACCAGGAAAACAGAGATATTCGGAAGTGATTTAACAGCTATTGCTAGGCTAATTGCCTGCAAAGTCATTATTTTGCAGAGGGGGGGTAGAGAGAGGGAGGAACAGGGCTCATTGCACCGTACATGTGCAAACACATCCACGTGCACTCACACACACACAGCCCAACAACTACAAGGGCAGAAACCTCTCTCTGGTTAAAGCTAGTAGCTAAGGAAAAAGAAAATTCAGAAGAAGGTCAGAAAAGCTGGCAGACACTAACCCACGCTGCACAGACTGTGCAAGCCCTGCGCCAGAAATAAAGGTGATTATCGTAGCTTGCAGCCAGAAGTCTGGCCCTTAACTCAAGCCATCCCTTTACCTGTCTTAAACTCTGGTTTTCTTATGTTGGACCTCAGGCGTGGAGCTAAGAGCATTTCCACCTTCTCTGAACGTTCATCACAGTCCTGAGCATCAAACAACACAACAGCAGCTCCTCTTAGAGATAAATCTGATCCTGGCTCTGAGGCACCCACTAGAACCAGGGCATTTGGGTTAGCAAAAAAAATAAAAATAAAAAAAAAATCTAAAGAAGAGTATGAAGGGGAAATGAGAAGATTCTCATCAAAGCCTGCAAGTGATCACCACTAAAGTCAGGGACAGAGATACAATCTCTGCTCGGAAAAGCTCCTCGAGTTGCCACTTGCTGGGAATTTGAAGCACGCACCAGCAGTTTGCTCTGTTCCTGCTCTTTGCTGGCAACAGCCACAAGCCCCACGTGGAGCTGGGGAGGTGGGATAGATGGAGTTTTCCTCTGCCTGAAGTATGGGTATTCTTACATTCAAGATGTTCTTATTAGGCTGTGGGAAGAAATATTTTATGCTTAGGGTGGTGAATCACTGGAACAGGTTGCCCAGGGAGGTGGCAGATGCCCCGTCCTTGGAAACATTCAAGGTCAGGTTGGATGGGGCTTTGGGCAACCTGATCTAGTGGAAGATGTCCCTGCTTACTCCAGGGACTAGATGACCTCCATGGTCCCTTCCAACTCAAACTTCTCTATGATTCCATTATTATATGATTCTAAGATTCTATGATTAGAGCCTGACTGAGAGTCCAGTGGGGATTTCTCTGTGATCCCTGAGCACCTGTGCAAAGCAAGAAGGAGAGGAGCAAGAAGAGATGGAGAGGGCTCCAGGACCTTACAAAAAATCTCAAAATGCTCAGTCCACCGCAACTACCACTACTACAGCTCCCACTGCCTACACATCTTTCCTGGCCAGGCACATGCTCCTTGGACCACAAAATGTTCTACTGATCGCTCCAAGCTCCTCTGCCCTCTTTTAACCCAACACACATGAGCAGAGCTCCCAGGAACCAACACTCTCAGGCTGCATATTTATCCTGTTTCCTGGAAGGCTGTACTCGCTGAGCTTTGTTCTGCAAAGCCGGCTGCTATTAAAACATCAGCGTGATGCTTCCCGAAGGTCAACTACCAAGGGACCTATTCTGGCAGCTGTTTGTTTGTTTATCTGAATGTTATCTAGGTCTGGCTGTTTATTTACATCCATTGAAGTATCAGACAATAAATATCCTCTCCCAGTAGCAAACAGATGCTCGCACTTGAATGTTCTGGCTAGCTCTGACTTCAAAACGATCTCCTTAATGAGCAAACAATGCTATTAATCTTTAAAGACACAGGCTCTGGTCTTCCCTGAGCTCCTACCCTGGCCACGGTTAGCCCTACAGGCATCCTGGCAAGGGGCTCATGGGTCTGGTAGATGAAAGAAGGTAAAAGATACCTTCTATCACTCAGCTGGTGCTTTTCAGCATTATCTGGGTCTCCCCAGCTGCTGTAGGCTCCGCAGGAGGGTGACGCTCAAGCACAGTCTCCCAGGCAAGCGGGTGGGAGATGCCTCAATCACATTCTAAGAGGGAAATGGGTTTTAGAGGCTGGGATTATATGGTTACCAAAGAGAGGGAGACAATAAACCCCTCTGAATCATGGGTATGGACTCAAAAAGTTCAAAGAAAAGCAGTGGGCAAAGAAGGAATTAGTGCTAGCAAGAACTTGGTCCTACTGCTGGAAGATAAACCACAATCATGGGAAAAAGCAAATGTCTTTAAGCTCCTCAGAGCAACAGAAACACCTGCCTTCCAGATTGATCCTGTCCTGCGGTCTGAGAGGACAGCATGATTGCATTAGCATGTTATTCCTCCGCTAAGCTGGATGGGGAAGGACTCTTTTGGAGAACCTCATCGTGCAGGATTGGAGGCTAGGTGAGAAAGAGGGGAAGTGACCAAGCATGCCAGCAGCAGTTCTCCTGAACTGTACATATGTACATGCAAATATACATGTGCATTAACAAACAGCACAGCATAAAATCACAGAATCACAGAATGATTTGGATGGGAAGGGACCTTAAAGATCATTCAGTTCCAACCCCCCGCCATGGGCAGGGACACCTCCCACTAGCCCACGTTGCTCAAAGCCTCATAAAAGGAGTTATCTGCAAAGGGACACTTTCTGCTAAAATCCAGCATCCATACTAAATGTACTTCAGGAGCTTTACTCCAGACCCAGTAAACCCTGATCCCATAGGCTGAATCAGTGTTTGGAGCACGTTAACACCATCCAATTTGGTTTTATCCAAGAAAAATCCAGTTCATACACTTTTAAAATCTGTTCTATCAGTAAAAGCAAATTAAGCACATACAACTTGTCTTCAAAATTGCCTTCAGATTCACTTCAAAAGCACACTCCTGAACCAGGACTCTTGCTACCACCTCACCTCTATTTTATTGTCCCAACTGCTTGGACCAGTCACTGGCAGGAAAAGAATGGATGGTTTCCACTGTGTCAATTGAGCTCAGCTGTTTCCTGCTCTTCTAAAACCATCACCTCCTGCTCAGAGCATCACTCCTGGCCCAACAGAGTGAAAACGAGTCGTCGCCCCCCCCATTAACTCCTTTGTATAAAGCACTTGAAACCCATCCAGGACTCCAGAGAGTGTGGTCAGGAGCAGGATCATGATGGCCAGCCAGGCGGACAGCAGGAGCAGACTCAGGTTGGATGAGAGTAATTACAAATAATTAAATGAATAACTAAATGGAAGAGGAGCTGGTGAACCATGGCTCGCTCGGCCAACCCGTCCCTCCCCAACGTTTTGCTTTTGTGCAGTGTCAGCAGCCCCTGGGCAGATGAAGTTAAAGGGAATTCATCATTGCCAGCCCCAATGCCTCCCGCCAGCGCTCCAGCAGCTCCCGCTCGAGTCATGCTGGTGGTTTATTTTGACCATGAAATTGCCCCAGTTCCCAGGGGAGGTAAGTGGCTGCCAAGAAGATTGCAAGAGTGGATTTCAAAGGCAGAGCCCCATGGGTCACAGAATCCATCCCTGTTGCCTCCTCCTGGGTGCAAGGGAGCAAACATGCTTCTGAATGAAGAAATGCTTTTGGGCATGGAAAGCCAGACCTGGCAGGACAACCTCTGTCCTCTCTGTATCCTGAGGCATCCCTCCTTTGTCCTCCCTGCCTCTCCTTCTCCCAGGGCTTCTCACTGAAATCACCATCAGTATTTCTCGCTATTGGATTAAGGATCTGCAAACCTCATTTCTAGGAGATCCAAAGAGCCCTGGAGCCCAGCACATCAATCCAGGCTGCTCTGAGCTGAGCCCAGCCTCAGCCTTACGACTGCACAGGGGCCTCTAAATACTTCATTGCTTTTCCAATATCAGTTCCTCCCTGGTTTACGAACCTAATGGTCCCCAGTGGATGCTGGGGCTGCTGGCTGCTGTTCCTGGCATGGCGAGGGGGCAAAGACAAAGCATCCAGTGTATGATGTAATGTCAGGCTGTTATGATGATCATCTGTTTCTGCTTTTCCATTGATTTGGGTTACAAGATGAAGCTCTATTGATCTCAGCAAAGACAGGGAAAGGGCTGGTGACACTCCACGCTCCTCCTATTTCCCTCCATTTTGGAGTGTGTTTTCTAGACAAATAATCTGTTCTAATTTGCCTAAAGCCTATTAACAGGAGATCAATTCCTAATAAAACATGGCATTTCAATAGCCTCATCTATCTACCGATCCAAAAGGCCTTTAGAAACACTAATTGAAAAAGCAAGGGGTGAGGAATCTCTTTCTCATGCCTAATACTCAGCAGCCAGCAGCCCTCTGTCTTCTCTTGTACAGATGTTTTAATGTGATGCATGTTTGGATGATGCCAGCCCATCAAAACAGAATCACAGAATGGTTTGGGTTGGAAGGCTCACCTCTAAAACTCTGTCTGTGTGATCACCCATCCAATTATATCCACGGAGCCAAGGTTGTACACACAAAAACACCCCTGCAGAAGGCACTTCCAGGCGCAGCATGCTCGCTCCATAGAATACAGATGTGCACCTGAGCACACATCTGCTCCACACAACAGGAGGGACAGCAAAGCAAGCTAGTCTTGTAGTTCTTTTGGGTTCCTGTTTTACATTTCTTTTCTCCAGGAGATCTAAATCTTGTGGTTAGCGAGCAAGCAACCATTTGCTATAGCAGTGCAACAGCCAGAGAGAATGGTTCTTTGCCCTTTCTCCATCCACACAGTTCCCAAGGTTTTTTTATTTAAAAAAAAAAAAAAAAGATTTTCAAGAAAACAACTTCCCTGGAATACTCCTGGTTAATCCCTGCCATCTGGAGGCATCGCACTGTAATCTCCCCACTGCACACCCTCAGCTGGGCTCTGGCAGGGCCAACAGGGTGTAATCCCTGCAGAGGAGTCACCCACTGACCCCTCCTGTAAGCCAGCCAGGCTCCAAAATCAGGTCAGACAGAGACGTTCCTGACTGCTGGACAGGAGATCTCCCTTGCAGGACACAGTGAGGAAGAGGGGGACTCCTCTTCACTTTAGCAAGGCCAGGAGAAAGATGGGACAAGATCACAGAGTCGTAGAATCATTAAGGTTGGAAAAGACCTCAAGGATCATCAAGTCCAACCCAACACCACCTAACCCACTAACCCATGTCCCCAAGCACCACATCTACATGTTTCTTGACCCCCTCCAGGGATGGTGACTCCACCACTTCCCTGGGCAGCCTGTTCCAATCCCTGATCACTCTTTCAGTGAATAATTTTTTTCTAATATCCAGCCTAAACCTCCCCTGGTGCAACTTGAGGTTGTGCGTCCACCTGGTTTTGGTTCACGGCAGAGGCACTTTGGTTCCATGCTGGGTCAGTGACACAGCAGATCAAGCACGCAATGACCTGGGATATGGTGCAATGAACCTTCTGCTTTGAACCAGAGAGTCCTGCAAACCAGGAGATAAACTCCTGCCTGACAGAGGTCCCCCTTCTTTGACAGTTCTCAGTCCTCAGCCATACCCCTGTGATTCCCCACCAACTTTTATAACAAGAGATATTTCTGGCTGTAAAGATTTATTATCTAAATTAGACATAAATATAAGACTAGCCTTTTATTCTGGGCTTGGACAGCACCTAGCACAGTGGGTTTATGGTTGTGGCTCCCAGTACTGTAAAAATAATAATTATAGCTTGAAGTGTGGCCAGTCAGGCTGCACTTAGACTGCAGGGCTCACCCCAAACTGAAACAGCTACAGAGCTGGAAACAGTGGGAAAGGGAAGGAGATGACCAGGTCCTTCCTATATGCAGCTTTCACATGCATGAGCCAATTGACAGATGACATCATTTTTGAAAGCATGGTTTACACACACTCCCCTGGTGCTCCCTGATTGATAAATTAGACACTCACGAGCCACGTGCTAATCAATGCAAATCATTAGTTTGTAACAACACAAGGCGAGCTCAGCAGAGCTCATTTTTCAAGGTAATGGCCTGCCAAGTGATCAGTGTTCAGCTTCAAGCCCTGCCAGGAGATCCATTAACAGGCTGCTGGCACTCACCTATGGCCGAGCCTTTGCTGTCCAGTCCCCACCAAGGATGGGGCTGTGCTGCTCGGTGCAAGAGCCAGAGCCCTGAACCTGCTACTTCTCCTCCTTCCTCTCTATGAGGCATCACAGCTCCTGGGCCTTCCCCAGGCTCTGCTGACAGTGGCCACCTTGGTCCCAGACATCTGGGGTACATGAGCTCTCAGTGTCCATGAACACTTGTTCTCCACTTACCCCAACCCTGCAACCTCAAATAAAAATCATTAGAGGTGGAAAAATCATTCTTTGCCCTCTATCCGTGGAAAACGAAAGCAGGGTGCTCAATCCCAGCAAACTTCATGCTGACAGCAGTGGCATCTCTTAGAGCTGATGTCTGCATCAGGTGTGTGTTTGGCCAAACGAAGAGGCCATTTGAACACTCTAGCCACCAGATTTTACAACCAAACTTTTGGCTTCAGGCTCTTACAAGTGCTGCCCAGCTGAGTGAGTACTCTGAGAGAATGAAACTACATCATGGAAAGACCTGCCACCATTGAGCCTTCTGACAGAGCAAAGGGATGGCAGGAGCATGGGATGACTCTGTGTGTTCCCCAAAGGAGCCTGTACAGCCTCTACGTCTGCTTCCCAAGCTCCACTGGATTTCAGTCCCAGCAGAGCAGAGTCCCCTCATCCATGGGTTGCTTTATCAGGCACATATCATAGAATCACAGAATGGTTTGGGCTGGAACGGACGTCAAAGATCATCATGCTCCTCACAGTACCTTTTGCATGAGCTGAACAGGAACCCCCTGGACCTATTATCTTTGTAGGTCTTGATATATCATGGAGTTGTTCCAATTTTCCAGGGTGCAGGAGCTCAGATGTATATAAAGCCACTGGCTGTGGCAAAAACCATACAAATCTCCAGGCACTTTGGTTTCTACCAAACTGGTGGGATTTCATTTACATGGACAGAATTTTGGGGAGGGGAGAGTTATTTTTTAACATTTACTGTGTTGCTGCCACCAGTCCTGGTTCTTCATAAAGAGAAGGCAAATAGATGTGGATTTTTTTTGAGATCAAGGGAACAACAATGCAAAAAAAGCATGAAAAATAAACTTTTACATACAAGAGCATGAGTGGCAGCTCGTGAGGTCCACAACCCAAAACGCTTGCCTAACTCTAGCCAACTCTTAAGCAGGGGTCAAGTTGTAGATCAAAAACAATTCAGACAAGAAGCACTACCAGAAGGGCTCCGAACCCTGCATGCTTTCAGTTCAGAAACACCCAGAAGTGCAGTGTGTGTGCGAATGGGACCGGCTGGACACAAACATATCAACATAGTTGGCCTGGAGTAGAAATCCTTACATGGAACTGCTCAGAAATGGAGGCAGACAGTAATAACGATGGTATGAGGACAGATGGCTTGCAACATGGGCTGGATCATGAATGCAAGTCTTTTATAAGTCTCTGTTCGTGGAGCTGAGGGACCAGATTCCTCCCAGGGATGAGCTCATCCCGCCACGCCGGGAATGTGGTGACCCCAAGGGCTGGGAGCCCTGCGGCGGGGGGTGCAGAGCAGCTACACAAAGGGCTCTTTGACTGCGGCCAGAGAGGATGAGCTTTGAGACACCCACGGGTCCTCACGACACCATGTCGCTTGAGAGGAAGCCAGCTGCCCTCTGGCAACAGGAGGCATGCACGCGTGTGGAGACGTGGTGTCCTGGGTTCAGCTGGGACAGAGTTCACTCTCCTCCCAGCAGCTGGTGTGAGGCTGTGTTTGGGTTTGTGCTGAGGAGAAGCTGATCACACACTGATGGGCAGAGCTGCTGCCAGGACAGTCAAGGACTTTCCAGCTTCTCTGCTGTGCCCGTGTCTGCAGGGGCAGGAGGAGCTGGGAGGGAGCACAGCCCCAGTGACCAGCCCAGGATTTGACCTTGAGTTTAGGATGGAGACCCAAACTGGCCCATGGTCTGTTCCATACCATGCACTTCATGACCAGGATAGAGGTGAGGTTCTGTCTGGAAGTTCTCTCTCTTGCTCTAGGTTGTCTCCCTCCGGGTCGCCCCTCTCTCAAGGCTGTCTTCGTCTCTCAGACACTCAGGCTCTCATCTGTGTTCTGGGATTGTGGTTTTGGGGATCATTAGCCAGGAACAGGCTGAGCCTTGGTTGTTGAGTGGTGAGCAGTATCACTGTGTATCACTCTTTTGTATATTTGAATATACTATTATTATTGTTATCATCATTAATATTATTTCCAATGTTATTGTAGTTTAGTTATTAAATTGTTCTTATCCCAACCCACGAGTCTATTTTCCCTCCACGCCTTTAATTCTCTCCCTCGTCCCCAGGAGGAGGGAGGGTGAGTGAGCGGCTGTGCAGTGTAAAACCATGACACCCAGG
>WKFP01015311.1:1030210-1040525 GCA_011057875.1 Pterocles orientalis | reverse complement strand
ACTTAGAAAAATCAGAATCTTAAACCTTTAGCTGAGCTATGAACTGTCCACATGACTTTAGAGATGTCACCTACTTCATCAGTGCTTCACGTTTTTCATTGAAACAACTATAGATTGGGTTCAGCAACCTGGTCTAGTGGGAGGTGTCCCTGCCCATGGCAGGGGGTTGGAACTCGATGATCTTTAAGGTCCCTTCCAACCCAAGACATTCTGTGATTCTATGATTATTTTTAGGGGACAGCTTCTGCAGCTGCAGGAAAGGTTAAAATGAAGTTCTTGAGATAAGAAGTAGAGACTCAAAAAATACCACCAAAGTCGCATCCATCACTGCATCCTTCAGCTCAGAAGGTGACACAGGGGAAAACACCATATTGTATGATCACACACCCATAGCTCTCAGATCACTATTAGAGGTACCTCCAGAGAAGGCTGGGGAGGGTAAAAATTGGTTGATAGTGGAAAACTTCAAATGAAAAGTGTTGTGGAAGTGAAGTAGTTATTACCTCCAATAGCGAAGAATAGCATGTATCTCCAGACCCTTAATCACAGGGGTTCCTTGTACATCAATCAGAGTTAGCCAAATGTGTATTCAAAGCCCTTGATTGAATTATCTAAAAGTAATTCAAATGAATTTAAAAATAATGTTGTAGTCGGCACATTTTTAATGCTAGTAAATCACCAGCCAGGACCATCGGTGCAAAGTCTCCATGTAGAAAGAGAAATAAAGTGGAAACGCAGCGGTCAAGGATGGCGGGGAGTGATTTCCTCCCAACCAAGCACACCCTGGCATCTGCAGAGCATCAGCCCAGGTCTCTGGGAGTGAAGCTGACCACCCCACAGATGAAACAGAGCCCTCCGTGTGCACTTAAAAGGATTAGGAGGTCTGCTGGGAACTGTCCTAAAGGAGCTGTATGACAGAGAGGGCAAGGCATGAGGCACAATCAAGAGAGAATTAAGAGAGCTGGAGGGATTTAGCAGGCAAGTGCTGACATATTATTCCACTTAGACAGAGGCAGGGGACTCCTGGGAGAGGAGAAAGGCTGCCTGAGCTGTTCAGGTTGGGGTCTGGCTGCTGAGCTGGGAAGCAGATCCTAGATCAAGCTGTTGGGGGGTTTAAGTTGCCCTTAACTCAAAGCAGTTAGAAACACTTTCATGAGCCTAAAACAATCCTGTAGCATCGAACCAGCCCAAAAACCCAATGCCCGATGGAACTGCAGGTGAAATACGAAATGTAGGAACATTCATAAAGCAGAGTCTGGAAAAGCTGAGCACGAAGGACACCACGGGAGGCCATCTCCAGGGATGCTGTGGCTGAGCCAAGTGATGCCCAAGGACCACAGCTCAGCAGAGAAGTCAGAGCAGAGCTAAGAAGTACTGTCCTTCCAACAGGAATCAAGCTCTTTACCCAGCTGCAGGTCTGCAACTCACTTGGTGCCCCTATCTTCCTGCCTACATCTGAACTGGTGAGTTGCTATGATGCACCAGAAGTGTTTGTCCTGGTACAATGAGATCACTTCCCCAGACCATTTATTTAATTTTGTAAGTACCAGAGCAACATCCTGTCTGAGGCAAGACGGCTCGTTATTTTTCTTGTAATGTAAGAGACTGAGATGTTTGAGCCCTAAAAAGAGTACCCCATAAGGAGCTGCAGGAGTCCTCTGTCCTTTAAAGGTCTGGGACTTGCCATTTACCTGCACAACTCATTGTCTCTGTACAAGCATCTTATATCTGGCCATGTATCAGTGAAGACAAATAAACAGGTCTTGCTTGAAAAGTTCTGGGGGAAAACTGTAAATGTTCCTGGAGTGGCCACCAGCAGAGTAGAAACCATGTCCAAGACACCACTGCTGTGTCTGGGGCCCTGGATAGCAGAAGTTGGGAAAAAGCTCAGGACTTCTTCCCAGAGATGCTCATGGCACTGCTGTGTTCCAAGTCCCTGGGGTGCCCAAGCAGGATCTTCCCCGTTTACCTTGAACACGTCAAGCAAGGCAGAGTGACTGCGGCAAACCCAGCTGAACCTTGGGTGACGAGAAAGTGATGGAAGAACAGCCTGGTCATGATCTGCTCATGTCTCCATAGCCCTCACCTTTGTCCCATGGGCCAGGGAGAGACAGCAAGAGTGTGTCACTCACAAGAGACAAGGGATCGCTTTCCTTTGGGACCTCAGGGTAACCCAGGCAATGAAACTCTACCCAAAGCCATTTTGACATAAGGTCGTGGCACGAAACAAAGCGAGGTCAGGAGTTCAGCATCAATACAGCAAGTGCCAGTCATGACACAAAAGACATGGGATCAGATATACCTGCCAAGCGCTGCTTGGGAGGGAGGCTATTGAGATGCATAATTACTCCCCTTTTCAGCTGTGTTGCTCTTTCCCTCGGTTCACATGGCTCTCCTGTCTTTGTCCTTTCACAGGTTGCCTCCAAGCTGGGTCCTAGCCAAGACACCCCTCCATAGCCACACAACGCAGATGGTGGTAGAGAAGTTGAACGATGAGGGTTGTAAGAGCTTCACCTTGCAAAATCACTCCTAAGAGCAACCAGCTAATCCTGAGATCACCCTCAGCTTTGTGCTGGAGTAATTCAATGAGGTTACTCCTGATTTACACAGCAGGGGCTCCAAAGGAACTAACGTGGACTTGTGACTGCAAGAATAAGGATCTCCAACCTCCAGAGTAGGAACAACTCCTTGGAGTCCTGCCAGAGTGTGTTAGTGCTGGTCTCTCATATTCCCAAAGTCTGGGCTGTTCTTTAGTGAAATTCCAAGTCAGGGAGACATAAGATGTAAAACCCCATGTATTTCGAGGTACACACTTCATCCAAAGAACAACTTGAAAAATCTGCAATATTGAGGATTTGCCTGAAAACAGTCTCCTTACTGGAATTACCATTTGTTCACTCTTTCCAAAGCCTGATCTCCTTTTGAGGGAAAGCCTTCCATGTTTCTGAGGGTTTTGTTGGGGTGAAATTTCATCAGTTGCACGAAAATGAAACAAAACACAGTAACCTCAGGTTTGGAGATCTTCACACTCCCTTGAGGATGCTTCACAGAGCCCTCGGGAAAAAAAAAATTTGCAAGTGCCTGGAGCTCACTTGTTTTTCTTCTCTCTCTACAAATCTACCTCATGAGACAGAAGGGGAGGAAAAAAAAACTTTTTAATAGTTACTTAACCAACCCTTATCAAACTGAATCAAAGTTTTCTTGGTCCATGGGAGATGGCGAAAAAAATTAGAGGAAGTGAGCGGCAATGTCTGTGCATCCAGTGCAAAAGGAGGGGGAAGGAGAAGGGCTTGGGGACTGGCTGTCAGTTATTTTTGGTCACTTCTAGCCCAAAACGCTCCTTTTCGGCCGAAGCTTCTCTACGTGTGCAGCAGATGGCGCAGCTGCAGTAGCTGTCCCACTGCCACCCACTGTCCCCACTGCCACCCACTGTCCCTACGCCAGCTCCAGGGCCATCCCTCCCTAGCTGGTGGTCTCATCCTGCTCTTTTTTTGGCTGGGTCCTGCACCGTGCAGCCCCCAGCACTGGATTTTATCACTCTCAGAGCAGTTTACAGTGATAAAAGCAGGTCACCAGCTGTTCCAAAGAGGGGGGACACATCCATGAGGGATGCAGGAGGCACAGCTTCATCGCGCAGAGATAGATGTGCCATAAAACCCCACATTGGTGCCCCCTGGGACACTGGCATCATTCCCAGCCCTGAACTCAGCCTGAGCCCTCCAGCCCTCCTTGGGATGTTTGAAACGGGGTGAGACAAAGGACAAGCTACAAAACGGGCCATGGGGAGCAATCCTGAGTTGGCTCAGGTGCTTCATTTCCATTCCAGGAGGGAAGAACCGTGTCCCCAGCGATGCCAGTCTGGGTAATGGAGACCAGAGCCCGACCAGCTGCCCCAGGAGCCAGAAGCCAACCCCCCTCCCACCGCCTGCACCCTTCTGGACCCGGCTGCATTCATGGGAGAAGACTGGCGCTTCTCATCACGACTGTAATGGTTCCCACTGGGCTACTATTTCTGTCTGGGAGTGACAGAGGAAGGCAGTGTGAAGCCTTTATTTTTGGGACTCCAGGCTATCTTTGCAGGCTTTGTGGTTTAAAGGGACGTGCCTGCTCCATTTATGACAATCGGCTGCTTCTTCTCTCATCTTCAAAGACTAAAACTTATTCCACTGCCAATTTTGTCCTGGGCCAACAACTCCCCCCAACCCCTTTTTTGTTGAGGACAAGAGCTGAAATGATCATGTATCTCCTTTTTCTCTTCTTTTATTTTCTTTTTTTTTAATTTCTGTGCTTTTGTTGTGCTCTCTTGGAGGAGGACTAGATGATTGCTTATAAAAGGGAAAAAACTTGTGTTTGTACACAGATCTCTTGGCAGTTGGGAAGGAAAACACAGAGAGGAAAATATTATCCTCTGCAGAAGAATCTTGGCAGTTGGTGACAAACAAACTACGAGAAGAGGGACACGGAGTAGGAAGGGGAGAGAGTTAAAGAAGTTTTATTGGTGAGGAGGTAGCCCTGTCCTATATCTTTGCTTGCAGTTGTCTTCCCCCACCCAGACCCCAAACTGGGAGCCCTTCAAAGCTTCTTGCCCTCAGCCCATGGCCTTGGGAGCGGAGCAGAACCAGCCACAAGCAGGCTGCCAGCCAGCCAGCTGCCACCTTTGTCCCTGCGGTAGCACTAAAAAGCACAGCTGGGAAGCGTCTGGGGGATTTGTTTCCTTTTCTTCTTTTTTTTTTTTTTTTTTCTCTTCCGAGAACAGTTGCTTTTTTCTTTTTCTTGGAAGCACATTTTTCAAACCCAAAGTTGCCCAACAATTTTGCCAAAGTCACTGCATTTCTTTTGGACAGCCACAGGGTGTCAGCAGCTATATGGACTGGGTCCCCTAGAGAAATCCCAATTCCCTGAGATGTCCCAGCACTGGAGCAATGCTTTGGGGTAGGTCTCATCTTGCTCTTTTCTCCCATTCGAGTTTCTAATTATTAAAGAAGAGCCTTGTTGCACAAGCTGCCACCTCAAGCCTCCAGCACACTAGCACAGGACTTTGGGACTTCAGTGCAGGTGGTGTCAATTCTTCCCTGATGGAGAAATGATCCAAAATGATCCATGAGCTGGTGGCATGTCCTGGCACAGCAGGACTTTGAGTGGTCTCAGAGAAGAACAACCCCCAGAAGTGACAGTGGTGACAGCAAGAGGAGTGAAATTTCTAAATTTCCATGTCTCTGAAGGTCTGACGTCAACTCTTAGGAAATATAGGCAAGGGGACAAAACGAGGTAACGCTTCTAGAAACCCAGCCCAAAGCAGGATATTTTGTATGCGAAGACTGGGCAGGGGTGATCTAGACCAGCCGGAAAACAAATGGATGAGGACTGGCTCCAGAGACATCTCGTTGTCACCAGTGTCCTGCGTGCCTTGCAGGCATGCACTCAACGTGGGATTCATCTTGTTTAACACTGTTTTCCTGAAAATTAGACATCTTACCTAACGGCTCAGGCAGGCTTCCCCTCTAGTCAATGGAAAGAGACAGGTTTCACTACAGGGCGATTCGTGCCACCCTAAATAGGTGTCTCAGGCAGATGGAGTGAATTGCTTTCTGGAGATGCCAGTCTCTCTCCATTATCTATGAACAGCAACTCGAATTTTAATTCAATGCTGTTGACCAGCATTAGGTGAAACAAATTTTAGTCTGACTGTCTGGCATCTCTCACAGACGGGCCATCCACCCTATCCTTGCTGTCCCTGTGGGAAAAGGTGTGCGGATGGCTTACTACAGAAATTCTTAATTTTGAGAGCAGTGTTTGTTTGCTCAACATGTCATATTACAAGAAGGGAGTTGTAGAACTGTACTTTGTCTGTCTTGGGATGTTGTGCTATTACGCAATTATGAACCAACTCCTGCAGAGCTAGAAGAGCTGCAGACATAGAGCTGTCTTTTCTTTTAGATGAGCAGAAAACAGGCCATTGCAAAGACTGGAGGTAAGAGCTAACAGAGCTGACAGTAGGAAACAAATGATTTGCAACCACCATCCCTCTTACATGCATACATGCCTTGTCCGAGCTAGAGCTTCCCATGGATTCATAGAATCATAGAATCACAGAATGGTTTGGGTCGGAAGGGACCTTAAAGATCATCGAGTTCCAACCCCCTGCCATGGGCAGGGACACCTCCCACTAGCCCAGGTTGCCCAAAGCCTCATCCAGCCTGGCCTTGAACCCCTCCAGGGATGGGGCATCCACAGCTTCTCTGGGCAACCTGGGCCACTGCCTCACCACCCTCACAGTAAACTCAAACTCATTTGCAGGGCCCCATGACCCTGGTTTTACGGTTGGAAACAAGATGCCCCAGGCAACTGTAAGCATAGCTTTAGGTGCAAAAGCACGTTCATCAGCCATGAAAGAACCTGGAAGAACCTGGTTACAGCCAAGCTCATTGCTGCCCTGTTCAACACCACTGTACTGAACTCTGCTTGGTTAGAAGGAAGCTTTGACAGCACCTCTTAAAAAGACTTGGGTCTGTCCATCATTTCCCACGAGTCTCTGCTTCATCTGTGTGCAAGTACCTTACTCATGGGAGCTCTGTCCAGTTCCCCTTGGGCATCTCCCTCCCCACATCATTTCTACCTTGTCAATGCTTTTCTCACTATCCGCATGCCCTCCATAACAGCTTGGATCCCCAATGCAACACTTAGCATTGGCTAAGGGACACTTTTCTGCACCTGACCGGCACTGAGCTCCCTTAACTCTTTTCAGCAGTCCAGAAAAAAAAAAAATCCAAGCAAAACTTTCTCTGCTTCATGCTGTCCCATCAAGTTCCTTCTGATGGTGACCATTTCCAACATCCCTGGCAAAAGCAGCGTGGACCAGGCAGCGGGTCGCCTCCCAACATCTGCCGTGCACATTTCCCATCCCCTGCAAGGGGCTTGCAGAGCAACCCTCTGCTGGGATGTTTGTACAAACATGTGTATTTACTGTGTCAACACACATTAGAGAGCAAACACATTAAAAAGAAAAGGAAACAGACGACAAGCTGAGGCCTCTCCAAACCTTGCTTCTTGATGGCAGGTTGATGGCAAAAGCTCTCATTCACAAAATCTCACCCCTCCTCTCCCCACCTCCTGCTTGCCCAAGCAGCCACAAGGACCAAGTCTCTCTGGCTAGCAGACATCTCTATGAAGATGGAAAAAAAATAAGGTTCTTTGTGATAGAAGGCTCCTTAGACATTTTTGGTGCAAAATCAGGAAACACAGCTGGGATGGAGTAGGGAGTGCAAGGGATACAGGGGTGCAAGGGATGGTGGCAAGCAGAGGACTGCTGCAACAGCCACATTTCTGGTTCAACCCCTAGTCCCAGCCATCTCCAGTGCTGTCCTGCCTTGCCTGCCGTAAAGATTACCTTGAAAGCATCCTCCTCATATGAGTCCCATCAGCCCAGCCCCTGGGGAACTCTGCCATGACACACCATCCCCAGACAGGAGACAAGTTCATACAGGCAGAACCAATATTTAGTAAAGCTCCATTTTTTCCCAAATTTCCAGGGTTATTCATTCTCGTGATGCTGCATCCGCAAAGAGCAGCACTGAGATGCACATAAAAAGATGTTTAAAGAAAAACAATTCCTCCTGACTTGTCACATACTGGATCCAGCTATTGCTTGCATTCGCTACTTCCTCTTCAGTTTGGCGTAGAACTGCACGTGTGTGTGTGCATGAACAGCCAGACAAGACAGACAGAGGTAATTATAAAGCTGAAGCCACCTAGCACTTCCCAGCTGCCAGTCCCAGAAAAAAAAAAAATCATGATTTAAATGCAGAGACATCTACTGCTTAAGAATCGCTGTTACGAGATGTGAAGAGAGCAGTTCAGACATATCTCAGAGAGGATAGCAATATAAATGCTTGCTGGTAAGTCCTGCAAAACCTTATACACAAAAAGAAAAAAAACTATTGAAACCAAAACCATCCAAGGACCTAGGGAAAATCTCACTGTTGTGCTATATGAAAGCTTCGCTCAGCCCATCCCACAGCACTGATGGCAAAATCATCTGCTAAACTCCATCTCCTTCCAAGAAATGTCCCCAGGACCATGCGCCCAAGCCTGTACCAGTAGGATGCCGAGTTCATAGCCAGTCCAGCAGCAACATATGGGAACATGCTTATGTGGGGAGCAGGGATCGCCCCATCTACAGGAACCCAAGTCCAGCCCAGGTCTCTGCAGTACTTTGCGTTGCACAGCCTCCAAATTCCCACGCCAGACTGCCTGTCATCAGAAAGCCTGCTACTCAGGAGGGGTGTAGACTTTCAAAGAAAAATCAATGCCAAATGATGTGATTGACGCTTCAAAGGAAGTTTGGCACCTTGCTGAGGAAAACTCTTCATTGCTTTGCAGAACCAAGCATATGGGAGACTTCCCTGACCCCGACCCACTTGCCTGCTTCAAAAGCATCCTGTTACATTTATCCACTGCCTGGCAGATCCTGTTCAGGGGTGATTCCCTCTGCTCAGGACAGAGTCCTTGATGCCATAGGATTTTGTGGCGAGAGGATTCTTCCCAGTAAGACATGCAGAGGAAAGCATAGGTAGGTGAGCAATCACCAAGAGGTATCACCCATCTGCTGTTTCTGGGAATTCATAGAATCATAGAATCACAGAATGGTTTGGGTTGGAAGGGACCTTAAAGATCATCCAGTTCCAACCCCCTGCCATGGGCAGGGACACCTCCCACTAGCCCAGGTTGCCCAAAGCCTCATCCAGCCTGGCCTTGAACCCCTCCAGGGATGGGGCATCCACAGCTTCTCTGGGCAACCTGGGCCACTGCCTCACCCCCCCGCACAGGAAAATATTTCTTCCTAATATCTCATCTCCATCTCCCTTCTTTCAGCTTAAAACCCTTACGCCTCATCCTATCCCTCCATCCCCTGATCCAGACCCCCCCCCAGCTCTCCTGTAGCCCCCTTTCAGCACTGGAAGGTGCTGGAAGGTCTCCCCGGAGCCTTCTCTTCTCCAGGCTGCACACCCCCAAGTCTCTCAGCCTGTCCTCGCACGGGAGCTGCTCCAGCCTCGGACCATCTCTGGGGCTCCTCTGGCCCCGCTCCAGCAGCTCCGTGTCTGTCCTGTGCTGAGGACCCCAGAGCTGGACACAGAACTCCAGGGGGTGAGACAAGCTCTCAGGTTTCTCCCAACATTATTTTCCACCGTGTATTGTGAGCACCTCCGAGCACAGGGGAGCTTCTGGCTGGGACGGACTCTGCAGCTGCTGCTTTGGAGGAGAGGAGCTGCTCCCAACCCTGCTGAGCTGGCAGGGACCCAAAGCCACCTCCCAGAAATGACAAATTCCTGTTCCTCACCCCTGCTGGCTTAATTTAAATAGTGGATACTGTTCAAATTAGCAGCCACCTGCACTGCCAGGGAGACAGAGCATTCACGAGTGTGTTTACCCATGTGCTGCACTCCCTGGTACACGGTGCTACATCCCATTGCTCCAGGCGTGCACCCTGTTTTTCTTGCTGACACAGCAGTTTCTTATTTTAGGCAGAAATGTTTTCCTGTGCGGGGGGTGAGGCAGTGGCCCAGGTTGCCCAGAGAAGCTGTGGATGCCCCATCCCTGGAGGGGTTCAAGGCCAGGCTGGATGAGGCTTTGGGCAACCTGGGCTAGTGGGAGGTGTCCCTGCCCATGGCAGGGGTTGGAACTTGATGATCTTTAAGGTCCCTTCCAACCCAACCCATTCTATGAGTCTATTATTCTAAAATGAAGCAGACTGCTTCATTCCTCAGGCACCACAGGACATGATGGCTGTGCTTTCCCATGCACATGGGGGAGAAATGTGGCAAGGTTTTGGGAGGGATAACATGATTTCCTGTTGTCACAGGTTTTGGGCTTGGTGTCACAAGTTTCTGCTCCAGCCTTGTCCATCTGCAGCCTACCTGGCATGGTAAAACAGCACCAGCACACCAAAGGATCTTTGATTTTTGTATTTTACAGGGGATGTGAACTAGGTGGAGGACGTGAGGCAATGGAGATGAGTCCATCACCTCCAAACCCTTTTCCCATCAAGGAACAAGGCAGCAAAATCCATACACAAGGTAACATCACCTACAAAATCACCTTTTTTGAGATGTCCACCCTGCTGCCACATGTTTTTTTCAGAGAATCTGCAGAGCACCTTTAAACGGTTCAACATCTCCTGCTCCCCAGACAACACATGGCGGCCACACGAAAGTCCTCCTAGGTCAGGTTGAAGACAGAGTACATCTATTTGGATTAAATTCCACCTCAGACTTGGCCTAAGGATGACTGCCCTGGTTAGCCATACAAGAACCTTGAC
>WKFP01015311.1:1015151-1026748 GCA_011057875.1 Pterocles orientalis | reverse complement strand
TGTCTCAGGGTTTCTGCTACAACTAAAGGAACTGCATTTCCTAAAGACTGTAACTAAGAGGGATCCCAGGGATTACCATCTGGTCTTCCTTGGCATGGATCAGCCATGGGACAGT
Source organism: Pterocles orientalis (assembly GCA_011057875.1). Classification (NCBI taxonomy): domain Eukaryota; kingdom Metazoa; phylum Chordata; class Aves; order Pterocliformes; family Pteroclidae; genus Pterocles; species Pterocles orientalis. The sequence continues at coordinate 1,026,633 of WKFP01015311.1, read as the reverse complement.
TGATAGATGAGAGCCTCACGTCTGTACTCAGGAAGGTCCTACGTATAATAAAGGCAAATAAAAGGATAGGGAGAAAGAGTCGATGTAAGGGCAACCCAAAGATCTGTGGTTGTCACTTGACTTCATACCCCAAATGGTCTTGGAGCCAATGTTTCAAGGATGAAATGGCTCACCTCCAAAAGCAGAGCTCCCTGCCACTGCAGATGATGCAGAAGGACTTTGGGGCTCTGAGACATTAGGGATCTGCAGTGCACCTGGGCAGACTGCAAGGACTTTGCATCCTCTTGATCAGTGTTCACGCCAAGGCACTGGTTCCATGAAGGTCTGTCCCGAGGCTCCAGTGCCACAGACTGACCCAACATCACCCTGACATCCCACAGCAAATACCCTTGAATAACCCTGTTCTCTTCCCAGCCAGATACCAACCTAAATCTCATGAGAAACAGCACCTGGAAGAGAAGGGGACTACAGCCAGCGTTTGGCACCTGGTACTTCTTTTTCTGGAAGGCACTGAAATGTCTCAAGGACACAGATAGGAACAGTAGAGCATATCCGTGCATGTTTTAGGATCTTCCAGCTTTGTTTTGACTCTGTGCCTTGCACATAATTATTCTGAAGCACAGCCTGAACTCTCCTGCTGGTTAATAGGGGAAGTCAGAACATCTTGGCAGGATCAGTTTGAGAGAGTTCTATGTTTTGAATGTCTTTTCAAAGCAGCAAAATGGTGGAACTCAAGAGTCAGCACTTCAGATGAGCAATCAAGTGCCGGGAGCTTGACTGGACTCCAGGTCCACAGGAAGAGAATGTAAACATCAGCCAGAGATTCAGACCAGAAGCATTTATCCAGCACCACTAGTTATCCAGCACCACTGGCAGCCAAAATGCACACCAAAGAATAACCAGACCCTGGGGTTAATTTCTTGGGTCCTACCTTGGGACATTGCTGCCCTTCTGGTAAACAATCAACATAGAAATTTATCTCTGGGGCCAGTCCTGCATTTGACATGAACTTCTCCAATCTGACAACTTTCAGTACCGTTGAAGATGTCACTCCTTTCCCGGTGGGATGGAGATGTCCACTGTCAAGTGGTCAGGTCAGAGACTGAATCTGGTGGATCATTCACTCACCAGGGTTTCTGGTTTAATACATGAATCATAGAATCACAGAATGGTTTGGGTTGGAAGGGACCTTGAATATCATCAAGTTCCAACCCCCCTGCCATGGGCAGGGACACCTCCCACTAGCCCAGGTTGCCCAAAGCCTCATCCAGCCTGGCCTTGAACCCCTCCAGGGATGGGGCATCCACAGCTTCTCTGGGCATGAGGTGGGAGGCAATCAGCTCAGGATCACCTGGGACTCCATGAAGATACACGACACATACTTTTCCACATGTAGAGGACCAGCTCTGTGATATAACCCTAGACCAATAGATAGCTTGGAAATAGTAGATGCATTGCACCCCTACTACAGTATCTACATGTCTTTCTGCATCTGATGGGTCAAATACTGCTGCTGGAGGGCTGGGTAATCGTACAGATGGTGAACCCCAGGCCACTCACATCACTATGATTAAAACCTCATGCTTCACAGTATCAAGCATTATTACAGGTGACAGCAAGATTAGGATAAACATGCCGCATATTACCACCATACCACATCTGGTCTCATTCTGAGCGGGTTTTGTTTGATTCTCCAAAACATTGGAGACCTTGGTTGTGCTCATGACAGGAACTCAGACAGATTTGACAATGGTGTAGGAAAAGAGGTACAGCCTTGACAGACCAATAGTGGTTGTCAGAAAGGTGATGATGAACCTGTGGTAGCTGAGCTCTAAGTTCCTTATCCTTGGGGCATATATGAAATGAAACCACTCATATTCATTGAACCTTGTAACCCAAAGAACTGAGGTTGTGTCCAACACCGGTGCTATAACTTTGTAAGATAAACCCAGCACCAGATGCAGAAGGGACCCGAGACACAAAACTGCTTCTCCCCCTCTGGGTACAATTAATTTCCATTCTGTTTGGTCTCTCTACACCCTCAGGAGGGGGCAAGGGTCTCCTCTGTCCATCAGGCTGACAGGAGTGGCAGTGAAATCTCATGCCTGCCATTGCCCCTTCAGCTTGAGGGCAGCAAGACATAAAAGAGCTGCTGCAGTGCCGTGGCTCTGCCCATACGGAAAGTCTGACATTCCTTCCCCACCGTCGTTCAGCTCTGGCATGAGAGCAGGACTCACAGCCCTCCCTTTTTATACAAGCAGCAGCTCTGTGATGCTGCCTTGAAAAACCAAGCTTGGCAAAGCATCACACCGATGGTAGGCAGATTACGGACAGGGAGAGGCTAAAATGTGGCTGAAGCAGCAGAAGTTAGGTGGTGAGAATGAGAAAGACTCTGACAAGGAAAGGAAGCACAAGGTGATAAGCAAGAGACCATCACATCTGCCTTTGCCCTCCTGGCTGGAAGCATCTCCCCACCTCCTCTCTACCTGGATGCAGCAACACCTCCTTTGGGTTTTGCTCATTCATTGTCCTCCCTCTGCCTTCAACCCTAAAGCAAAGCCAGAGCACCACAGTAACTGCAATCTATGCAGCTCCTGGTCTCATGTCCCACCAGAAGCTGGTCCATCTCAGTTCCACTCTTGGCTTCTTCTTGGCTTGGGGTTGATCACTGATTTGTCACCCAGTTCTGACACCTGCCCATCTGGGCAGCATCAAGATAAAAGACTGGTGATGCATCTGCTCAGCCTCATGCTGCCTCTGCAAAAAAAAAAAAATGAATCCATCTAGCAAACCTCAACAGCTCAGAGCCAGTCCCAGAAGTGGACTTCGCACCTTGTTCTCACCTGCTCTGCTTGGTTCCTCTAACACCTATGTGCTCCCAATCAGCAGGGCTTTCTAGACTTTCACCTCTGGGTCTCTCTTCCCATGTACCACCTTCCTGTCCTTTTTTTCTTTATTATTCCTGTCCCTCACCACTGAGGAAGGATGCACAAGCAGGTCTTCCCCAACTTCTTCCAGACAAATGGATGCTGTGCCTTTGGCAGGTTGCAAGAAGGGTTGACCAGAGAGAAGATGCCAACACATTTGTTGAGACTCAGCCTACAGCATCTCCACCCCAGAGTGTGGGGGGCAAAGTGTCAACCTCCATAACTCACCCCAGCATGACTGGGGGATGCCTGAGCCTTGGGATTTCCTTCTGGATGGATTGGCCAAGCTCTTCCCAGCTGGCACTGGTGGCAGCTGAGTCCCTTCCCACATGTGGCAAGAGGACCTGCCCAGCAAGCGTCCAGTGGTCCTCCATGTGTTAATAAGCAGTTTTGTTCTGCATCACCTAACTGTATAATAGCAGCAGGAATTTATACGGCTGCAAATTAATAGCGCAGGAGAGCAATCAGCACAGAATGAGACATGTCTTAATGTGCTGGCTGGAAGGGGACAGGAAGACAAATGCTGGGGACACTCTGTTTGCCATGGCCTCTCAACCCTGCCAGCTGGGTTGTGCTGCCATCGCTAACAAGTCGCTTCCTCCTGCCAAGGATAACAGAGCCACTGGCACCCTACCCCGTTTCAGAAGCAGAGGCACTCTGCTCTCGGCTGCCTCGGGAACCCAAGTCGGGAAGGATGTTTTTTGCACTTGTCATTTCTCAAGGAGGGAGGAACATCTCTTCCAGCTGCTTCGGCTGAAATTCAGTCTTTCTGTAATCAAATGTGACCTCTAGCTGTCTGTGTTTAAGGCTGCTGTTGCTGCGATATCATTCATACGGTTAGGACTAAGTCATCCATCTCCTCAACTATAAATACCTTATAATCATCCCAAAGGACCCGCAGTACTTCATAGATGGAGATGCCTGGAGAAAAAGGATGGTTCGGCTCTAAGTATCACTTCACTCCTGAAATGCAGCTGCCTCTTAGTGTGGAATGTATAGCAGATTTTTAACAGCTTCTGGTAACATTGACCAGCAAGAAAACTCACAGAAATTGCCAAAAAGATGGAGAGCCACTCCCACCCAATCTGTGACCAGGATAATGCACTGTGTTAATATAAGTACTTTTGCAGAAACTACATCTGGGCCAGCTCTGCATGTTCTATCCCACACTGGTCCCTGCTTTGCATGGTGTGAGCAGTGCAAGAGATGGAAAAAAATGTCCATGGTATTTTAGACACCAGTCACTCCTGCCAGGCTCTGCAACGTGAGGGGGAAGAGAGATCAGAGCAGACACAAAGCCCTTGGAATAGGAGGTTTCTGCAAGAAACCCAAACTGGCGACTCTTATTTATTCACTTTACACAATGTGATGTTAATTCGACAATTAATGCTCAGGCTGACAAGGGCTGGTCCCACCCCTTCTGAAGCAGGCACCTGCTCCCCCTCCCCACCCTGCACTCCCCAGGAATCCACAATGAGGTGAGACTGCAGCAGCAGCATCGTGCAGCAGCTCTGCTTCCACATCCCTGCGTATCCAGGACAGGAATCCTTGAGTTTAGTTGAGATGTGCATTCATACAAGTCGCTGTCATCTGTAGTGTGTGACAGCATCAGCTTTAACAATTCCATTCATTCACAGACATTGCTCTAGCTGTTAACACTTCTGTTAACTGGGAGCTACTGGCACATACCGGTTCTGCGGAGACCTTACAGCAGCCTTCCAGTACCTGAAGGGGGCCTACAGGAAAGCTGGGGAGGGATTTTTTTTTACAAGGACATGGACTGACAGGACTAGGGTTAATGGATTTAACATGAAAGAGGGCAGATTTAGACTAGGTATTATGAAGAAATGTTTTCCTGTGCGGGGGTGAGGCAGTGGCCCAGGGTGCCCAGAGAAGCTGTGGATGCCCCATCCCTGGAGGGGTTCAGGGCCAGGCTGGATGAGGCTTTGGGCAACCTGGGCTAGTGGGAGGTGTCCCTGCCCATGGCAGGGGGTGGCACTGGATGATCTTTAAGGTCCCTTCCAACCCAAACCATTCTATGATTCTATGACTCTATTATGATCTTGCCCTAAAAGTAATTGCCTCCTTCTCCTCTTCCCTCAACTGCTGGAGGAGCTTCTGAGGACCCTGTGCAAGGGGAAGCACCTCTCAAGCAGGGAATCTCTGTGCATCCTCCTCCTACAAAGAGGGCGAGGCACAGTGTGTAAGTCATTGCTCACAGCCACCACTGCAACGAGAGGCTGATTTATTTGTTGGTGGGTTGGCTGGTGGTTTGGGGTTTTTTTTGGGGGGGGGTTGTGTTTTTTTTTTTGGAGGAGAGATTGCGTTGTGGTAAATAAGTCACATCTTTCTTTTCCTCTGCAGTTGCAAAGAGACAAGAAGATCACAACTGTCCAGGCAGAGCAAACCTGGAGGCCAGCCAAAGGGTAGTTTAGCCATCACACTTGACAGAATTGTAAGGACCCTCTTCCAGGGGTTCAACACACCTTTCAATGGTGTGGATGGACAGAGGCGCTGGGATCATAGAATCACAGACTGGTTTGGGTTGGAAGGGACCTTAAAGATCATCCGGTTCCAACCCCCCTGCCATGGGCAGGGACACCTCCCACTAGCCCAGGTTGCCCAAAGCCTCATCCAGCCTGGCCTTGAACCCCTCCAGGGATGGGGCATCCACAGCTTCTCTGGGCAACCTGGGCCACTGCCTCACCACCCCCACAGGGAAAAAATTCTTCCCAATATCTCATCTAAATCTCCCCTCTTTCAGCTTAAAACCATTCCCCCTCATCCTATCCCTTGACCCCCTGATCCAGAGCCCTCCCAGCTCTCCTGTAGCCCCCTTTCAGCACTGGAAGGTGCTGGAAGGTCTCCCCAGAGCCTTCTCTTCTCCAGGCTGCACACCCCCAACTCTCTCAGCCTGTCCTCGCACAGGAGCTGCTCCAGCCTCGGACCATCTCCGGGGCTCCTCTGGACTCACTCTAAGAAGTCCATGTCCTTCCTGTGCAGTAGATCACCTTGGTGGTACAGTGTGAAATCAGATGCTTCTATAAGAGGCCGTGCCTTTCCCATCACCTCCCCTTGATGCTACAGTGGCACATCCTAATGGCAACCTGCTCCAGTGTTCAGTCACCCTCACAGTAAAAAAGTTTTACAACAAGAAAGTTTTTTCACTACTAACGAGCCCCAGACAAAAGAGGTCAGATGGTGTGAGCCAAGGTGACGATTGATGTACGAACGTGATCAAGAGAAGCCAGACCGACTGACCAAATGTAAATGCACTGGTAAGCTCCCAAACGAGACAGCATTGACTGAAATGACAATTAAACCGAAACACAACTGGAGAATTATAAATGTTACACCTACATATTCCATATAAGTTTATAGTGAACATCATTAAATTGCTCCGATGTTTTCCAGCATGACAAGACTTGAAAACACCAAGAGCCACAAGGGAGATGCCCCAGCCACACCGAGTGCAGGGACCTTGGCAAGATAGGAGAAATAAGTGCTTTCTGTTGGGATGTTTTCTTTTATTCCACACAGTTAACACGATGAAACACCTTTTAGCACCTACTGCAGATGCAGTTTAACACCTCCAAGGTGGTATTAGTGGGTCACGGTGCACCCCAGGAGGGAGCAGCGTGTGTGGGCACATGATGATGTGCAAGTGTGCCTCTCTGCGGAGAAAGTGCTGCGAGAGGGCTCAGGCAGCAAAAGAAACATCCCCTTAAGAGGAAATTCACGGCATCTATTTTGCACCATCTCAATGTTTTTGTTTCCATGCCATACTGAGGATGGAACTTGTGGCCTGAAGATGTGCCTACTCCAACATTCCCCAGTTGTCCCCATGTGTTTGTGGTGGTTTTGGCTGGGATGGAGTTAATTTTCTTTATAATAGCTAGTACGGGGTTGTGTTCTGGATTTGTGCTGGAAACAGTGTTGATGATTCAGGGATGTTTACATTACTGCTGAGCAGTGCTTACACGGAGTCAAGGGCTTTTCTGCTTCTCACCCCACCAGTGAGCAGGCTGGAGGTGCACAAGGAGTTGGGAGGGGACACAGTTGGGACAGCTGAGCCCAAGTGACCAAAGTGGTATTCCATACCACAGGATGTCATGCTCAGCATATAAAGCTGGTGGAAGAAAAAGGAAGGGAAAGATGTTTGGAGTGATGGCGTTTGTCTTCCCAAGTAACCGTTACAGGTGATGGAGCCCTGCTGTCCTGGAGATGGCTGAACACCTGCCTGCGACGGGAAGTGGTGAATGAATTCCTTGTTTTGCTTTGCTTTTGCGCAGCTTTTGCTTTACTTATTGAACTGCCTTTATCCAAGCCCACGAGTTTTCTCATTTCTACCCTTCTGATTCTCTCCCCATCCCACTGCGAGGGGAGTGAGCAAGCGGCTGTGCGGTGCTTGGTGCCAGCCAGGGTTAAATCACGGCGGTGCCGCACATCAGGTCACACCACAGTGCACATGAGCTGAATCTCTATCAGGCAAAACCCAACCAGAAGATGGAAACACACCGAATAGACTCCAAACAACAGCAGGCATCGGTCACCCTTCACCCAGGGCCACTAAATTGCAGCCACAGAAAAATTCCTGCAAAATATAGGCTGAACCTTAGGCAGAGGCTGGGGGGAGAAAAGCAACAGTCAGGGTTTGCATCTCCCCTCTTGCTGCCCTACCCCTTGCCGAGGGGCACGTCTGTCCCGTGACCGTGCATCTGTGCGCGCATCTGTCACGCCAGCCCCGGTCCCTCCTCACCATGTGGCCCCAGACGTGTGTCTCGTGCGCCACATTGCCCCAGACTGGAGAAGTCTGCTCCGACAGTCTTTGAAGTTCAATGCCACCCAGCATTTATCACCATTACCCTCCGCGGTTAAAACAAATAAGGGTTGGGGCTGTATTTGTGCCTTGTGGGACTGAGCACTGTGTTGTCAGCCTTCCTGCCTCATAAATCTCTTTGGGGGGTTGTTGCTGGTTTTCTTGTTTGAGGGCAGATGCTCGGTGGGATGTGTGCTGCGTGGAGGCACGGGAACATGGGAGCACTGCTACGCTGCTGAGCAATAAGTCAAACCTGCAAATCCTGGCTTCTCTGTTAGGTCTCCATTAGCACAGAAAATGAGCCACAGACACTTCTGCTGTCACCGAATGACATGGTATAGCTTGATTTTATGCCTATATACTTATATACTATACTACTTATATATTTATATACTATACTACTTATATACTTACATACCAGACTATTTAAATACTTATACACTATGCTTATATACTCTTGCTACCAAATCAGGGAAACTGCCTCAGCTCTGCTTACTGAGGATGAATTTTGATAGATGTTAACCCTTGAACCGGAGCTGGGCTTAATCTTGAGACGTGACAAATTGGCTCAGGCTGAAAGCACCTTGGCAAATGTGTTGGAAATTAAATGACGTGGTCACTCAAAGGCCAGGGATGGTATTTAGCATCCTACCATAGAAATAACCTGCAGCAACACGCAGCATCCTGCTTCCAGAAACAGAGATAGAGGAGACACAGCAGCCAGAGGCAATGCCAAGAAACATCCTCCAGACTTGAAGCTCTCTTTATGGCCGATAGCCCAGAAGATGCTGCAGACCCTCTCTGGAAGCTGGCTGAGTCGTCACTAAAGCGCAGATGAAACTTTGACAGTCTGCCACCTCCTTTCATTATGCGCAAAATGCTTCTGCAGGCTGCTGACAGGTCTGGTGATGCACAGCAGGAACTCTGTGTTGAGCAGGAAGCTCAGCCCCCGTGTCAGTAACCTGGCTGGGATGCCCTGGAGACCCCCTCCAAAGATGCAGAGGGAACCCATGCAACAAATTCCACCGATGCTAGGGCAAGAAATGATGGAAGAGTGCAGCGAGGGACTGCTGCGTGCGGTGGTCAATGGATAAATGCATGGCCACGCTGATGTCTAGGTTGAACCCTGCTCTTGCCAATGTCAATGAACTCAGGGCATCAGATCCATCACAGTTATTATCCTTTAGCAGCATTGCAATCACCCTTAGGAGCCCCAGTAAGACCCTGGGACCCACCATGCTCAGTGATGTCCCAACACCAACCCAGAAGGCAGAGACTCTCCCAGGGAGCACCCAGTTTCGTCCAGTTCCCTTGCCAGGGAGTGCCTTGCTGCCCACTCCTGACTTATCTCAGAGCAAGGTGAAACTCAGTATACTTAGAGTGATTCCAGAGGAGCCACAAAGATGGTCCGAGGGCTGGAGCAGCTCCTGTGCAAGGACAGGCTGAGAGAGTTGGGGGTGTGCAGCCTGGAGAAGAGAAGGCTCCGGGGAGACCTTCCAGCACCTTCCAGTGCTGAAAGGGGGCTACAGGAGAGCTGGGGGGGCTCTGGATCAGGGGGTGGAGGAATAGGACGAGAGGTAACGGTTTTAAGCTGAAAGAGGGGAGATTTAGATGAGATATTAGGAGGAAGTTTTTTCCTGTGAGGGTGGTGAGGCAGTGGCCCAGGTTGCCCAGGGAAGCTGTGGATGCCCCATCCCTGGAGGGGTTCAAGGCCAGGCTGGATGAGGCTTTGGGCAACCTGGGCTAGTGGGAGGTGTCCCTGCCCATGGCAGGGGGTTGGACCAGATGATCTTTAAGGTCCCTTCCAACCCAAACCATTCTAGGATTGTACGATTCCATGATATTCATTATTTCCTTGAAGCACCTCTTGAAGAGAATCCTTGGCTTACTATCATTCACGACTGACATAACCACTAAACAGACAAGGTTTTGTCATTGAGTTAAGCCTCCCATAGCAGCAGAGGGACATTGACGTTTGGGGGACATTATCCATCTCTTTTGCCAGGACAGGACCCCTCCTTTCTCTACAGCTTCCAACTGAGTTGAAAACTACTCACACACGACCCATCAGACCATGTCTGTCTTCACCAGCAATCTCTGCTCGGTGACTCTGCTGTTTGAGCATGTTCCGCACAGAACCATAGAATGGTTTGGGTTGGAAGGGACCTTAAAGATCATCCAGTTCCAACCCCCCTGCCATGGGCAGGGACACCTCCCACTGGAGCAGGTTGCCCAAAGCCTCATCCAGCCTGCCCTTCAGCACGTAGGAAATTCTGCGTAGCCAAATAAAGCAAATGTTGACAATTCTGGTTTCCATATGTCAGGCCACTGCTTAACATGCCTGCAAGCATTTAAGAGAGCGGTGCGCAACGTCTGGCTTTCAGACCTGAAAGTGGCACCGATCATCAACGCGGGGCTGTCACCGTGATGTGGGCAACATCTGCTAATCCAGCCCTTCACCCAGCCGCTCTCCAAAGAGCTCTTCCAACTGCATAATAAAGCATGTTGAAGGACGAAGAGGATTTTTTACTTTTTTTGCCTGAATGTACCAGTGCCTTGATCCCAGCTTCTGGGTCAAATTAAAAGAAATCCCAAAAGCAGCAGACATAAAGGCCAGGTTTTACTTCTAACTGCTAACAGAACACACTGACATATGGTAAAGAAACAGAAAACATGTATATGCTGGAGTTCTGTGTTTGCATGCTTGCAAAATTTTAGTAATATTAAGGGCATTAAATGTGGCTTGTTAACTGTTATGTCCCAAAGCCATATAATGCTGTTGGTTGGGGTTTTTTGGGTTTTTTTTTAGTTTACCCATACGCCTTTGCAACAAGCTCAGAGAACCAACTGTTGCTGAGCGAACTTTTGAACCTCTGTGAAGGCAAAATGTGTTAAATTGCTAGAAAAAAAAAGGGGGGGGGGGGGGGAAACAAATGTATGATGCTTTGTGACATCCACAATCTGGGAAGCTTCACTTCTTTGGACTTCCCAAGGAGAAGAAAGGGATAACTGAGACGTTTTCTGTTTTAAACATTACAAACCCAGTAATAGATCAAGGCATTCAGAGTAACCCAAAGCCTAAAATAACTCGTTGTTTAAGAGAGCTACAAAACAGAATCAATTTAATATAACCAACTCAAAAAAAAAAAAAAAGAAGCAAGGGTCACCCTTGCATGGAAAGGGACTGGTTGCAAGGGTGGGCAGAGAAAAATCCCAGCATAAAGCTAGAGATGCCCCCCAAGTCCCCCAGCCCATCGGGTAGGGTCCTGGACCACTAAAGTCTGTAGCCTGGAGAAGCTTTTGTGCGCTGCTTTCAATAGACTTGAATAACTCCATCATTTGCCTATTTCACGAGGCAGAGAAAAAAAAAACTCTTACGCTCGGAAGAAAAGCCCAAACAGCATCACCGGTGGAGAGAGGGGGGGACATGGGAAGCTGTCTGCTTCCCCACATGGTCTCCCCAGCTTCCCACCCCCACGTCCCACTTTGCAAACAAACCCACCTCCTCTGGCTTCCCAACAGCTGCTCCCAGTCTGCCCAGCATGGCACCAGCCCCCACCCCGCTACCAGCCTCACGCGCAGCCCCCGGCATCCTGCCAGCTCCCACCAGTATCGGCATGCCTACCGCTCCAGTTTGCCTGAAGAGGGCACAGAGGGGGGGATGCTTCAGCATTTGATGGCTCATGGATTTATTCTCCCATCGTGATGCCCTCCAAGATAGATTTTGAAAAAAAAA
>WKFP01015311.1:960991-1002299 GCA_011057875.1 Pterocles orientalis | reverse complement strand
AGGTCAAGAAGAACAGGTGTATTTAAACACGCGTCAAGTAAATAACATGTGTTAAACATGCTCCTGCATGCCCAGGAAAGGGAAGAGCTAAATAATGGATGTGAGATGCCTTTCCCCTGAGCTAGAGCAGGTCCCAAATGCTTGGCCCTTCTCCAGCCTGAGGATGCAAACAGGCAAAGCTCAGGAAAGAGCATTTTTTGGGACATCAGAGGCATGTCCATGCGGAAGATGAAAGAGGCGAGGTGCTACTTGATAAGAACCGGTGCATGGCCCTCCGTATGGGGCTTGAGCATCCCTGCAATCTGGAGGTGGTGGTAATTCAAAAGCAGAGATGGGCCAGCCTCCCTCTTTCCAAAGAGCCTAGATGGACAAGAAATTGTCCCAACAATGATAAATACAAACATTTACTTTGGGTAAGGAGCTCCAACCCTCACCGTCACATTTGCTGTGAAAACTTGAGCAAATAATAATAGAATCATAGATACTTTGGGTTGGACGTGTCATCGAGTTCCAACCCCCTGCCATGGGCAGGGACACCTCCCACTAGCCCAGGTTGCCCAAAGCCTCATCCAGCCTGGCCTTGAACCCCTCCAGGGATGGGGCACCCACAGCTTCTCTGGGCACCGTGGACCACTGCCTCACTACCCTCACAGGGAAAAGATTATTCCTAATATCTAATCTAAATCTCCCCTCTTTCCGCTTAAACTGTTACCCCTCACCCTCTCTCTCCACTCCCTGATCAAGAGCCCCTCCCCATCTTTCCTATAGCCCCCTGTCAGCACTGGAAGGTCCTCAAAGGTGTCCCTTGCCCAGCTCTACCACCGTTGATGCTTTCAGCTCCTTCATCCATGCACACGCCCAGCCCCTGTCCCTTTGCTCTCCCTCTCTGGTGCCTGTGATGCACATCAGGGATGCTGCCATCCACCTCCTGCCCAGGGCACTGTGTCATCTGCTGTGTTGAACTGGTTTCCCCCCCCGGGGATGTGAAAACTACCATCTGAATGGGGTCTAGTGATAATGAACTCTCAGCAATGAGTAAATAAACAGCATCTTGCCCATATGCCCAGCTGCACCCAGGACCCTGGTGACAGCTCACTGACAAGGGCAGTGATGGTTTTTTGATCCTTTGCCTGCAAGGTATGGTACCGTCCGGCTCAAAACAGTGGGGAGTCAAGGTGACAAGCACCAGGGAGCATCCTTGTATTCAGAGATCACTTTTATTCCCCTGGACATGAAAATGCTGCCTGTATGGCAGCCTGCACACCCTCTTCTGCCAGCACAAAGGAGGAGGAAAGGAGAGGAGACTGGGAAGATGTAGGAAGTGAGATGGATAAAAACATGTCCATCAGGTGATGTTGAGATGTTGGATGCTTTGTTGGTTGAATCGCTTGAGCTGCTGAGTGCACAGGTAAGATCAGCCCTGGGTAAATCATAGAATCACAGAATGGTTTGGGTCGGAAGAGACCCTAAAGATCATCCAGTGCCACCCCCTGCTCTGGGCAGGGACACCTCCCTCTAGCCCAGGTTGCCCAAAGACTCATCCAGCCTGGCCTTGAACCCCTCCAGGGATGGGGCATCCACAGCTTCTCTGGACAACTTGGGCCACTGCCTCACCACCTTTACAGGAAGAAAATTTCTTCCTAATATCTCACCTAAATCTCCCCTCTTTCAGATTAAACTGTTGCCCTTTGTCCTATCCCTACACCCCACGACTGAGAGTCTCCCTCCATCTCTCCTGTAGCCCCCTTTCAGCACTGGAAGGTGCTCAACGGTCTCCCTGGAGCTTTCTCTTCTCCAGGCTGAACAACCCCAACTCTCTCAGCCTGTCCTCGGACTGGAGGTACTCCAGCCCCTGACTTTCTCCGTGGCTCCCCTGGCCCTCCTCCAACAGCTCCGTGTCTGTCCTGTGCTGAGGACCCAGAGCTGGATGCAGAACTGCAGGTGGAGTTTCCCTACTGGCAAAGAGCCGGGACGATACCAAATGTTGCTGGCCTGAATCACTATTCATTTATTTCCCTTCTGGTTCTTTTTCTACCTCTTCCCACTGCCATCTCTCTGCCAATGCAGCCAAATTGATAGCATGAGAGGTCGTGGCCAGCAGCGCAGGTGCATCCTCCCTCAATGTAATCTATGATAGCTGGTCAAGGGGTTGATGTAAATTCAGTTAAGCTTGTCACCTTGAATGAATTAACACATGGTCATATAAACACACCCAGAGGCCTGACAATTGATTTAAGATAACACACGCAGCCTCCTCAAAGGGACAAGTGAAATCTCTTCCCAGACCCTGTCGAGCAGCTGGTCTCTGCCACCACCATCCATGGCAGCATGGACAGCCACGTCATGAGAATGAAACCACCGCCACTTTGCGGCTTCCAATTTGCAGCTGGGTGATGTCCAGTTGGCCTTGAGAGCATGAACAGAATGAGACCACAGGTGTCTGCAAAAGATGGCAAAGATGCAACCTTCATCTAGCTGGAGCAGGTCAAAGTGATGGGTCAACCAGCTTGGTGCACCTCCAGGACACAGACCCTGTGGAATCCCTGCACATATATTCAAGCCACCAGTCCAGCCAGAGGTCTCTGCTGCTGTCTCCCTTCCCTGTAGCTAAATTCAGCTTTTCATAGCCACAATCACTCCTTCAAATGTAAATACCTGAAGCCATCTCAAGGGTTGGCTACTCCAAAGAAAATAATAATAGTAGGGATTAAATCTTGGAAGTTCAAATCACAAACACCAGTATATTGGTGAGAGTTTCCATGATGGATTTTGGTGCAGGACATCACTTCTGCAGTGGCTAGACAAATAGTCTAGTTCATGCTTGAAAGCGCCTTATAAACTGGAGATATTTGGGCTCTGCATGAATCCATCAGAGTTGATATCAAATCCAACACAGACCTTTGGTTGAAGCACAAGATGGTTCTCTTAGGACACCCTGAAAGATTGTATAAATCATGAATTTTTGCTTTTCTACACTCTTCTATTCTCTTTCTGAGATTTGACCATCGCTTTAACAAGAAATCATCCTAACATAGAAAAGAAAAGTCACATTTTTATCTTGGGGAAAAAACAGAGTTGTTATTGCTTTCCTTTCACCCCGCTGAGCTTCAGACAGTGACTACGGTGCTGAGCTGGGAATTAAGTCATCTTAGACTTCCCACCTAGTCAACAGGAAAAAGACAGGCACCTTCACTGAGCAATTCAGATCTGAATTACCTTCTGGAGGTTGTAACCACAGAGTAATTCGTGCATTGACTTGACTGGTTATTTTTAAAGCATTTCTAGCAGCTGGGCAAAGGGGAATAATTTCACCTTCGTGGGACCCAGCTGTACAGTTTCTTGTTCCTTCTAAAGTGAGAAACTTCGTTTGCAGCTGTTCAACGCTGCTTTAGAGCGGGTCGTGTTGTAAGTAGACTTAGAGAGGTCATCTCTGCAGCCTTCCCCAGTATCCCAGTATCACTAATTAAATAGCAGCAGCTCTGTGCCAGCCACCGTTGAAAGTGCTGCTGTGACATTTTACCTGGCATATGAACAATAGCATCACATTTAAAACAAAAAACCACTGAAATGCCCACTCAGCACTATTATGGCAAGAAGCGCACAGAGTGTGTCAAGGCAGGGAGGATGGAGCTATTCTCACTACTCAAAGGTCTGATCTCTCCAAAATTAACCCAAAAAGCATGGAGCTAAAAATCACCTACAATTTTTTCCCTCCTCCACTGACAGTATTTTGGCTTTCTCTGCAGTCACGCCCATCCCACATCTGGTGTCAACTACCAGCTCTTACTAACAAGAACTTAATTTTCCCTTATTTTCAGGATGCATCAGAGATGATTCACACAAAGCAAACTTCACCTGCACAGCTGAAAAAAAAACAGCCTCTGTAGACATTTGATCCTGAAGTTGCCTTTATCCAGTTGTTTAGCATGTGAGAATCCGTATCTTCCAAATTCAGAACATAATAAGCTTTCTGTGAGCTTTTCCTACACGAGATATTGCCTGGAAGTAATTCAGAGAAGTTATTCAGCAATTGCTTCGAACAACAAAAGAGCTTGAAATAGATATACAGCCCGTCAATGCTGGTACGGCTTCTCCAGGAGAACTCCTGACATGCCAGCTGAGCTGGGCTAGCCTGCACCACTGAGATACCTTCAGAGAGGTAAAATAACAGTATTTCCAACAGAAAAAAAATAGCCCAGCTGAACCATCAAACCCAACTATCACCTCTGGAGCCAAGAGCCTGGTTTATTTATTGACGTGTTTGTAGGACATCATATCTCCATAGGCTGCGGTTGTTGGAAGAAGAAATTCACACAGTGAAGATGGTCTCAAAATCCATCCGGGGATGCCAGCAACACTCATACAGGAACAAATACACTGCAAGGTGATTTATTTCTTTTCCCATCATCTGCCACTGGGATACACACATTATCCTTCAGCCTTGCTCCCCGCACCAGTCAACACTCCAGCCTCCTCGGTGCAAGATTTGGTGACTTTTACACCCTGTGAGGGATATCTTCTTGCAGTATCTGATTCCCTGGCAGCTTTGAAGTGTCACGGTGTACCGTCTCCAGCACTTTTGAGCAGGTGCAGCTTCACTAGTGCTTTACAAGGATGCTTTTTTTTTTTTTTTCCCCTCTTTGCTCTGTGACTTGGTGCTTCGAGTCTGAAGTGTTTGTGGGCTTCTTGCCAGCACATTGCTTTCAGACTGGATCCTGGTTTAATGTCCCATGCTCCAGCCTCCTGCCAGCAAATGCCTTTTTTTTTTTCTTTTGAAAGTCTCTACTGCAGCAGGTGGGAGAGGGTATAGACTCAGCAAACTATGCATGGGAAAAGGCAAGGGAAAGAAAAAAAAAAAACAAAAAAACCAACTAACAGAGGCTGCTTCCAGTCTCAGCACCTGCTTTTTGTGTGAGTTAGAGATCAGAGGAAATAAACCCAACAGAGTGGTTTCATTATTACAGGGGTAGAGGGTAAGGATGGGGAAGATGAGAGCTGGGAGACCCCCTCCTTCACCTCCTGCAGGGCATCTCCTCACCAGCCCCTCATCTGATCTGGAAAACCCTCCTGGTTTAGAGCAGAAGAAAAAGATTTTGTAATGATGGTGTGGAGGAGTAAAGGACCTATATCAACAGAAGGAAGGAAGGGAAGGAAAAAAACCAGCATCAAAGAGAGGAGGGAAGAATAAAAGCACTCCTTTGCTGATCCGCAGCTGAGCTGGGCAAAGCTTATCCAAGATAAATAACGCTGACATTACAAAGCTATGCTTAATTCATTTTTCTACTTGTCACCACTTCGGATAATTGGCCTACACAACAAATGTAGGGGAAGAAGGTTGACTTTTTTGTCTTTTATTTTTTTTTTTTTCCTGAGAGGTACAACTAGGATTAGACGGTGTGTTACACCACTGATAAAAATAAAGAAAATGATCCAAAACCCTCCAACTTTAATCCGGAGGGGTCGGCGGCGAATAGCGCAAGTGCTGGAGGATGAAGTGAGACCTGGTTGTCTCTATGGTAACTAAACCATCACTAGAGCCAGGACTGACCTGGAGCCTTCAAACAAGCTTGGCTTTGTCCAAGACACTGCGTAGTGTGCGCTATTGCCTGTCCACTCTCCTGATTTCGGGGAGATTTTTCACAGTAGATTAGAGTTTATTCAGAAATCTCCAGCTTCTGGATTCAAGTGATTAACTTGGAATCACAGTGTTCACTTATTCGTGTAAAAAGAATCTTCAGGGAGGTGAGGGAAAGCCTGAAAATATGACCTCACATACTTGAAAATGAGGATAGCCAGTCTTGAAAAAGCAATATATTTTATATATGCCACCAAACATAGAAAACACTGGCTCAGAGGTTTCAGAACACAAGGCAAAACCAAGACAAAGGAGAGACGTTTCAAATCAGGTACAAACACAGAAAAAAATACAAGACAATCAAAAAAAGTTCAAATTTATAATAATTTTTAAATCTACTGATTTTCGATGCCTGATTCGTGATTCCAGAACGTAAGGGATTTCACAGCAGGTGACCCCAGATAGCCATCAGCTTTCAGTGCTGCTTTAGCATCCCATGGAAGGTTTGTAAAGGCAATCGTCGCTGCGTGCATCTTCCCTCCTACCAACCAGAAAATTATCTCTAAGTCACCAAGCAAAAAAAACAAACAACTGCTTTTCTCTCTGATCATGACATGAGCATTTTTTCTTTAAAGGAAATCAACTACCTGTGAGAAAAGTCTACCAGCAAATGCTATTTCCTAAGAACTTAATTCCTCTAATTTTATAAATGCCATGGGTCAGTTAAATACGAAGTCTATGGACAAATCCATTTTTATCAGGCAGAGCATTACACTTAAAATCTTGATGGGGTTAAATGGACACACCACACACCTAACATAAAAAGTTAGGAACTTTTTATTCATCTAATTAAATCCAAATCCCAATTAGATCAAAGTGTGTGTCCCCCCCCCCCAATAATGCATGAGGATTTCTACATTTAGATTAGGATTAAATATTCACAGTCCCAAATGGCAAAAATGCACAAAAGCAGGTGGTCCAGGCAACATTTCCAGGCTGCTTAAGGTGATCCGATCCCAACCAAGTCTCAGTCTTAGCTCCAACTCTTCTTTACCAACCAGAGGCTGTTATAAAATGCCCCAGGAGGAGGAGACAAAAAAGTGTTTGGTTTTAAAGGTAATTTCTAGAGGCCAATGGGCAACCCTTCAGGTATCTGTTGGCCATGGACTCTGCATGGGGAACCTTCCTGACAAGCTTCCCTCAGCCTAGGAAGTGTTGCCTTGGCTCCACAGAGGAGCAACCAACAGAGGGGAAATGTTTTCCGTTTCAAAACCCTCTAAGGGAAGGACTGGTTTTAAATGAGAGCAGTGGTGTGCAATGAGTGCTGCAGGAACAGAGGTACTTTGGGGGGAAGCTGAAGTAGGTTGCCCAGAGAAGCTGTGGATGCCCCATCCCTGGAGGGGTTCAAGGCCAGGCTGGATGAGGCTTTGGGCAACCTGGGCTAGTGGGAGGTGTCCCTGCCCATGGCAGGGGGTTGGAACTGGATGATCTTTAAGGTCCCTTCCAACCCAAACCACTGTATGATTCTATATTCATGAGCTGTGGTGCTACACAAAGCTTCAACAATATGAGTCCACTTTCCTAACACGTGAGGGTCTCAGTTCACCACTTTGTAAATAAACCCATTTCCCCCTTGCTTCTCCCATTCCTGTATCTTGCCTCTATAAGCCAGAGCCATTTAAGAAACTTTAGAAACCTTTCAGGAGGTTTGTAAAGCAATTTATTGGGACCAGCATTTGTGTCCTCTATGAAACCAGATGATTGAGTCACTCTGAGTTTAAATGTGCAGAGCACAGAAGGAGCCATAAAAACCTTGAAAAGAACCCCGAACAGCTTTGCTATGCATAAAAAGCTGCAATTTTTGTATCTATCATTTAGGTTCATCCAGGTTTCAAAATAAATATAGAATCACAGAATCAAACAATAGTTTGAGTCGGAAGGGACCATGGAGGTCCATCTAGTCCAACCCCCTGCAGTAAACGGGGACATCTTCCACTAGATCAGGTTGCCCAGAGCCCCATCCAACCTGACCTTGAATGTTTCCAGGGGCGGAGCATCTACCACCTCCCTGGGCAACCTGTTAATATGACATATGCAGACACAGTCCTTAGATCTAGGAATTTCCCCACCTCTTCATGTCCCTGGATCTAAAGACATTTTTAGGCCCAAGAAAATTCTGAAACCTGCCTGTTCTGAGCTACGGGAAGGAGTAGTGTGAGAAATGAAATAGCAAACTTGGGGGCAGAGAGGGGAAGTAGTACCTTTGGCAGATTAATTTCATTTTTCCATGTACTTGGCTGCATAGGATGCACAAGACTTGGGGGTGTCAGAATGAATCCAGGGAGAAGGATTAGTAAAAAAAGGTCAGATGAGCACAAATAACTGTGCAATTAAATACCGTGTGCTCCTTGAGACCTAGCTTGGCTTTACCATCAAAAAGGAAGAGCATTTGGCTTTGGGGTGAAGAAGATACCCAGAGAAGCTGTGGATGCCCCATCCCTGGAGGGGTTCAAGGCCAGGCTGGATGAGGCTTTGGGCAACCTGGGCTAGTGGGAGGTGTCCCTGCCCATGGCAGGGGGGTGGTACTGGATGATCTTTAAGGTCCCTTCCAACCCAAACCATCCTGTGATTCTATGACTCTAAGATGCCAACTGTGAGCCCTTCACCAGCTCACAACTGCTCTTGCACCACCCCAGCCTTTGCTTTCCTTGCTGCCTACCAGCTCCCCCTCCCCCTCAATCCCAAATGCCCAACATCTCACATATCCATCCCCCACCCTTTCGCCTTCTGTCCCCCAACCCCAAAGGATGGATGAGCTTGCCAGAGAGCAATCTGGCCTTTGCTGAAGAAACTGCTCAAAGCCGGCAGCCGGCGCGAGCGCGGCAATCGATTGGACACGGGACATTACGGATCTGCGAGCGCGGCCGGGGCGAGAAAGTGGCAGCTTTGTGAAGCTGAGCACACGTGAGGATTACGGCATTAACAAAGCTCCCTTAACCCATCAGCCTGCCCCTAGGTAGATGGGGGACTGGGCTGCGGTGGGGAGAGAAGGGGATAAAGAAGGAGCAGCATGAAGTCGCCTTCCTCCCAGCCTTAGAAAAGAGCAGTGTGAATAAGAAGTCCGGGAGACACAAACTGCCCCCTCGGACCATAGAGTTGTGGTGGTGCTCGTCAGGGCTCTGGGCCAAATTTCCTGCCAGTGTAAATCCGTTTGATGCCAAGAGACGCACCCAAGGATGAATCGGACCTGGTGGGGAGGGTTTATTGCCTTCAGTTCAGGCAACAGAGCAGAGATGTGCCAGCTGGGGTGACAGACTGTGAGACTCAAAAGGACTTAGGCACCTAAAAAAAATTGCTTTTTTCTGACTTTTTTTTTTTTTTTTGGTCTGAAGGCAGCTTTGAGGACCTCTGTTTACTATTGTTCTTAATAAAAAAATGACAGTAACAACTTGCAAGTACAAAGGGCCTTTTATGCCTCTGCTGAGGCTTTTATCTCAACGTGGTTTTAGTAAGTGCTTTATCAAAAATCATCCCATCCACCACCGAAATCCAGTCATCTCTAGACTGCAGAGCAGCAGCTGTTTGACAGTGTGTGATAAAGCTGTGCAGCAGTTCAGGACAGTGAGGGAAGGAGAGTGGTGTGTGTGGCCGAAGCTGACAGCCCCCCTTCAAATCAAGATGCTACCTCGTACAAGATGGGTTGAGCAAATAGTTGAGCAGCAAGAAGCATGCCCAAGCATTTAGCATCTTGGAAAAATGTTCCTGCAACGACAGGCTGAGCCCATGGTCTTCTCCTGAGCTTCTCTAGTCAGCTGGTCCTGAAGCCCCTGGATGCTGCCCATCATGAGCCTTGATCATAGGCACAGTCAGTAGAACATCCTTCCCACGTAGCCACATGTTGTCTGTACAAGTCTTGGAGAAGAGATCCTGACCCAAACAAGCCCTTTCAGAGCATCTCCAGGCTGACCATTGCTTAAGCATTGTGATCTTTAAATCCTGACAACACCATGCAAGGAAAGAAAGTCTCATCAAGCCTGTCAGAGTTCAAGGAGCACCTGGACGATGCTCTTAGTCGTAGGTTTAGTTTCAGGGAGTCCTGCAAGGAGCAGGGAGTTGGACTCAATGATCCTTATGGCCCTTTCCAACTTGAGATATTCTACGATTCTATGAAGTGTTAATGCTGGAGCAAAAGGAGGCTATGGTCTAGCAAGCCTAAAGGACTTAGGGATTTATGTAGTTATCCCAACAGAGGAAGTTCAGAGAACAATTTGTAGGACAATTATGCAGCTATTTGGAAATACCCTAAATTTATGGAAAAGGATGAAGTTCTTCCATGTAAGCAACGGAAATGGGTACCATGGGCTGCTCACTGAGATGGCAACACTGGAACAGAGGGAGGACAAAGTAAGGTTCAGCAATCAGAACCCTGAAAGAGGAGAGGGCCAGGGAAAACACAGAGCTAAAGCCATGGACAGAGGCGCAGCAGCCACGGGGCAGCCACACATGAGCAACATGAGGCTGCAGCTTTCGGGGACCATGAAGTGGATGATGGAGTAATTAAGACATGGAGAACGAGTGCAGGGATCAAGTTTTAGGTGTGTGCATAAATAGGAAAGGCTGCGTCTCTGAGAGTGTTAGCAAAAGGCATCTGTATCTCTGCCCAGAGAAGCTGTGGATGCC
This sequence comes from Pterocles orientalis, assembly GCA_011057875.1. Taxonomy (NCBI): domain Eukaryota; kingdom Metazoa; phylum Chordata; class Aves; order Pterocliformes; family Pteroclidae; genus Pterocles; species Pterocles orientalis. The sequence continues at coordinate 992,044 of WKFP01015311.1, read as the reverse complement.
CCATCCCTGGAGGGGTTCAAGGCCAGGCTGGATGAGGCTTTGAGCAACCTGGGCTAGTGGGAGGTGTCCCTGCCCATGGCAGAGGGTGGGAACTCGATGATCTTTAAGGTCCCTTCCAACCCAAACAATTCCACGATTCTACGATTCTATGAAAAAGGTGGCTTGTATCTGCGACCATAGGAGAAGGTCAGATCCTGCACTGGGACTGAGTCATAGTCAAGGTGATGCTGTTGCCCACAGTGACTGAGGAAGGTCAGGCACAGAAAAAATCTGAAAAGAGAAACCAAGCCGCTTTGCAGGCTGGCGTTCACTGAGGTGCATTACAGATCCCGATGTGGGATGTCTTTAGAGAGACTTCCCATGACCAACAAATAAAGCAACTGGAAAAGAGGCAACCTGCTGGGGGAATCCATCTCCTGTCTGTGCTTTGGAGAAAACCTTCCCTTTCCTAAAAAGGGAGCAAGCATGTGGAGCCCCGTTAGAAAATAAAAAGGGGCCAATTCCCTCATATTAAGCCTGTTATTAGGCTCAGAATCAAATTAAACCACAGGGCTTTTCACTAGCAAAGTGCTATTTTAAGGCTTATTAGACTATATTAGGATTGGCATAAATTTCCACTGACATAATATAGGCCTTTAATTGGATTTAAGGGCGAGGAGGCTGCATTAAACTAAAATCAGTCCTCGCAGAGGGAAATTGGGTATTCTCCTCACAACTCCTCTTACTTTCCCTTGGCATGAATCCCAAGCAGCCAAGCAGGCTGGGTAACCCATTCAAATCCAGATGCAATTGCTTATGGCCTCCTACATCAATCTGATAAGCAAGCTGGCTGCCAAAACATAACACGCTCACCGCTGTTTGTTAGCCAAAACCTTGCTGCCATGGCTAAGGCTTTGGTTCACTTGCAGCTCGGGCAAAAAATGGCATTTTCTTGGACACAGACTCCCTGCTAGACTTCATAGGAAGTATTTGCCCGTGAAAGGTTACAACAACAAAATCTCAAAGCCAAGACCTTGACTTAACCTCCAAAGAGCTGAGAGCATCAGAGCCGCAGGCAATAATGAAAACATAACCCCGCTGGTCCTCCCATGCTGGAAGTGTGAGTCAGGAGGCATTTCTACGACCTGGATTTTTTTCATGCATCCCCTGATTAGACATGGGATGCTCTCAGGAGCTCAGAGGTCAGGGGGTCTCTCAGCTCTCTCCATGGCACTGCCATGTGCAGTCCCTGCTCCCTCCAGGAAACTGAGACGTGCACAGACAGGTCCTGCTCTCATGTCATGAGATGCTGTGAAACTCAGGGGTTTTTACACTCATCAGTCCCCAAGTCACTCTCCAATTGAAGAACCAGAACTATTACAGGAACTGGTAAATTTTCCTTTTTTTTGTGTGGGTGTTTCTCCAGTATTTCCCACCCTACGTGAGCTACAGAAGCTTGAGAAGGAGAAAATAAAACCCACTTAAATATTGAGTGGGCACACTGCACCTCGTGTTTAATAAAAGCAGAGATTGAATGATCATTCATCCTGCACCTTAACTCCCTTATTTAACATCTAACGGGCCATGACCAGCTTCCAGCAGTCAAGCTCTACCAAAAGGCATCTGAGGTCTTCTGAAGTCCCAGAGACACAGAGAAACCTTCCACCATGCAGAAGACAGCTTTGTCCATTCGTTATGAGCTTGTCTCCACCCTGTAACCCCTGTCTTACAACGCGAAACACTTCACATCTGGATGTGCCAGGGTTGGGGGTCTCATAGTCCAACCCCTGCAAGTGGAAAGCAGTTTAAGTCTAAGTTGAGGCCAGCTTATGCTTTTCCTGAAAAGGTCTATTCTTCCAAAGTCATGGAGCTCCTATAGAAGCTCCAGAGTCTTTTCTATCCCAACCCAGAGCTTCGTAAATTTTGGGGGATGCTGTCAAACTTTCCCTTCTGAACTGACCCAGTCCTGTAGGCACCAGACACACACGGTCATCATTAGTGGAATATTAAAAGGAGGGAGTTTGGTGCTACTCTTTGAAGACATTTCAAAGGATGCTCCCGGGTGGGGTTTAACATTTTCAAAAAGTTAGATTTTAGCAGAAATGTTGGTACAGCACTTTCCACATGCAGTTGCATGTGCCCATGCATAAACCGTGTTCATCATGTGTGTGTGTGTGCTGAGATCTGATGTGTCACAGCTCAGCAGCTGTATGCCATTAGCAAAAAACATTTAGCTGCCCAAGATGGTGATATTTTTCATCCGATGAAAACAACTTTATTCCTTTCCTGATAACTTTGGGATTACTTCCAAATGTATCGAGGAAGCTCAGAAAGGCCAAATGGGGTTGTTGGATTCAGGGTGGCAACATACCCCAACAATGTTCCGTGGCTTCCAAGAAGCCACAAACCTTTTGTTGTTGCTCTGACGCTACATCCATTGCAAGTGACCTCAATGGATGTTATGTATCCATATAGATACAGAATCATAGAATTATAGCATCACAGAATGGTTTGGGTTGGAAGGGATCTTAAAGATCATCGAGTTCCAAGCCCCTGCCATGGGCAGGGACACCTCCCACTAGCCCAGGTTGCACAAAGCCTCATCCAGCCTGGCCTTGAACCCCTCCAGGGATGGGGCATCCGTAACTTACTCAGCAATAAGTGCACTCTGATACGGGCCCTTCTGGAAACACACCATCATGAAAGGGCTGCTCTGCATCTGGTCTCAGCTTTGGACGGTCCCACACCCATCCAACCCAGTGAGAAACAGGCGATGGAAATAGGAAGGGAGAACACAAAACTTGAATCAAGCAGGAGTTGTCTCCTCAGGGCATTCCTATTTTAAACACTCCACATGATTCTGCACTTTCTGGCTCCAGATGGGACCCAAATACTGACGGATCAGGGAAAACGCTGTCCTCATGATATTTCTGAAGTAGCCGAAGTCAGGGAAATTCTAGACAGAAGATGGATTTTCCAGCTGTAGCGAAACTAGGTCAAACATTTGAACTTTTGGATGCTTAACTACACGAAACTTCCTCCAGTGCTCTGCTGCTGTGTACGGCTACTTATCGCCAGCTGTGCCAGGACGGGTCCAATCCTACCAGAAAGCTAAACCAGGAGGAAGGAGATGATTTTCCAGTCCTCCTGCATTAACATCCAGCTTTAGAGATGCCTTACAAATGCATTTCTCTCCTCCTCTGCCCTCAGATATGATCTCAAGACCTTTCTTGAGACTATTTTGCAGCAGCTGACTTCTGCCTTAGTGAGAAAATATAGGCTGAATATCGAGACATGTTTCTGTTGGTCTGTGGGCAGGTCTCCCCTGGGATGTAGGAGAAGTCCCATCGCTTGAGGCATTTAGAGTTAGACTGGCCAAAGCTCTTGGGAGTCTCTATGGGGAGACAATCTCGCCCCTGTCTCTGGAGAACGGAACAGACCTAATAAGCCTTCTCTGTGTCTGATTTATCTGATCCTCTGATTAAAGTGTGTTCATATCATTTGCATTTGAATTTGCTTTTATCCACCCCCCGATGCCAAAGCGTGTAGGCAGGCAATTCAGGGGATGATGTGTTTATGTAACTGTAAACTAGGTTTATAGCAGTTTAATTAGTAATATTAATAACGTCACCTAAGCTTAATGATACCAATTATAACACAGTAAATATTTCTCATTGGATTACAAGTAGCAATATTGAAAGATGAACTTTCATGCTTGGTCAAACTTTCTAAACATATTATTTAAAAAGAAAGATAAGACAGTTTGCTTTTCACGTGGATAGCTCTTTTAATCTCAAAAAGGGATAATTATTGCATATAAATATTTACAGATGGGAAACACTGTCCCATTTGATGTATCGGCACCTCTCCCCATTTTCGCTTCTATGCATTGAGACAGTAAAGTGGGTTGCCCAGTTCCACCAAGTGAAAAACACCTTTTTGATGCCCTAGACAGGTGATTACGGGCTGCTATGATGCACAGAGGAAGAGAAAAGGTCAGAGATCTGCAAGAGAGGAAGATCAAGGTTACATTAATCTGCTTATGATGTGTTGTACTCTTTGAAGAACTGTAGATGCAGAGGAAAGACCATTTGGGTCATCTGGGACTGGTCTTTCATAGGATTTCCACTTTGGCCCCAAGGCATCTTTTGAAGGTGGCAGATGGAAACAGTTAAGACAACTGAGAGCTGTTTAAAATCCCATCACTGACACAGCCGCATCTCTCCCCCTACCATGTAGGATTATCTCTGGCAGTATCTCACCTCTCAGGACTGCACAGGTCCTGCTCGATATTTTCTGAGCCTGGTGAATTCATCACACTTCTCATTCCTATACCTAGTTGACCAACACGCTCTGATTAGTTTTGTTTGGGTACTGGTAACGATCAAAATTAAAACCTCTGGGATAAGAGTTCTGTTTAATATCTGTTTATCAGTGATCTCAACGAGGGGATTGAGTTCACCCTTAGTAAATTTGCAGCTGACAGTTTAGATAGGATATTAGGAAAAATTTCTTCACCAAAAGGGTTGTCAAGCATCGGAACAGGCTGCCCAGGGAAGTGGTTGAGTCACCATCCCTGGAGGTGTTTAAAAGACGTGTAGATGTGTCACTTAGGGACATGGTTTAGAGGTGGAGTTGGCAGTGTTAGGTTTTGCGATTGAACTCGACAATCTTTAAGTTCTTTTCCAACCTGAACGATTCTATGATTCTACGATAAGATCCTTGTTCTACTAAATTATACAACAGAAGCAGGTTTGCTGCATCCTTCCAAAGTCCTCTCTTCCTAAACTTGCATTTACTAAACTGCGTACAAAAGCAAAAGACAAGTTCAGTTTCCGGCATGGAAGTACTCTTCAGACTCACTCCAGAAGCAGTCCAGAATATCATCCTCCTCCTGTCTCTTTGGTGTTTTTCCCATCACCTAACTTCCCCAGGAGCTTTCACATCTACTTTTTTTTGCCTCGATCAACACTTCACATGGTACCCAGCTAAGCAACAGGAGCAGACCTCACTTCCACTTATGGAAACTGGGAGTATTTCAACAGTAGTTCAATGAAACTGTCCACCAGGAGAAGTGAGGAAGGAAGGGAAGTCCTACGTGAGGTTTTTTGCCAATGTAGTTATTAGAGCATGGGGGAACCAACAGCTTATGGGCCTAGCTGGAAACCATGTCTTCAGGTCCCTGTTTAAGATGAGGTATTGTACATCACCCTCAGGATGTGCCATTGATCACAGAGAAAGCTGAGGTTACTGCTGTGCAGATGATGGCAGTTTTTAGAGGTCTAAAATACGGGGATAGGAATCCCAGCCTTAATACCACCATTATGAAAGCCAGCAGGTCCTGCAAAGAAACCAAGGGACGAGCAGAGCTCCCAGGTCTGACTTCTTATGGCAATGCCTCCCCTATAGACCTGACATTTTTCTCTGATTACTTGATTTTTGATTTTGCCTGCACAAAGGTGTGCAATGAGGGAAGAACAAGAGGAGCAAAAGGGTTTGTGGAGGAGGAGGAAGGGGTAAGGGAGGAGAGGGAGGGAATACATCTCTATCCACAGCCTCACCACATAATTTACAAGAAGGGGCAACTCATCATAAATAACCGAAAGCTCCTGGGAACAGTGACCTAATCAAGATGTATAATTGCATGCCTTATCTAAATGAAAGCATCATTTCAGAAATGATAATGTGCATCACCGTGGATTCGATTGCTATAGACTTCATCACTGAAGGGTAATTATAATGTTTAACAAATATATTCCCTTTGGGGGCCTGCAGTTAAAGATATCATGTCCCGGTTTCCCCTCATGATGCACGTCTACTACGGAATCATGAGGGTTTCCTCCCCATTATGCAAGTTCTCCTTGATTTTCCAAAAATGTTTTTCTCTTGTCCCATCCAGACTGGTTTTTAGGAACACAAGAGGCAGAGATAACAGAAAAAAAAAAAAGTTACATAAGAGAGGAACAAGAGAAAAAGTAGGTCCTAAGAGAGAAGAAGAAATCAACTCATGTCCCTGCTTGCTTGGCATCAACCTGCGCAGCAAATGCAGCAGATATCTGACAAACTTGGGTTAAAGACTGTGACCAGACTCCTACCACTCCATGAGAAAAGACGTTCTCCCCTCCAACAGACCCTGCTGCCTGGATATTTGATATGATTCTTTAAAATACTTTTTGTTCATTTTCTCCCCTTCCTTCTACTCATATCCAACCGAATAACACCATCCCTTGTAGGAGAAAACAGGCGTCAGATAGCTCCGGGTTGTTACCACGCATAATTGATGCGCTACACTCAGCACGAAGGAAGCTGTAACACAAACAGGTATGTATCCCATATTTATGCAGAAGAGGGGCATAAAATAACCAAAAATACAGAACAGCTTCAGAAAAGGACATACTAAATGGACCAGTAGCTTTTAGCCTGGAGAAGAGACAACTGATGAGGCACCTGTAAAATCACAGATAGAAGAAGGAGAATAAATGGCTGTTCCCTTCCCAGCATGCGGGAGTGAGCGATCGGGCAAAGGAATTAGCTGGCAGCAAACTGAAGACAAAAGAAGGAAAGTACTTTTTCATGCAGAGTATAATTAAATTAGAAAACTGGTCGGGGCAGGATGTCAGGCAGGCCAAAAAATATGAATGAAGTAAAAAAAAAAATTTAAAAACTCAGATGACTTGAAGGAGGATGAGTCCATTAAGGGCTACTAAACATTATTCAGGATATAACCTTCACCTTGGGAAGTCCCTACACCGCTATCTGCTGGAAGTTTGGAGGATATTCAGGACAAGGATTACTCAGCACATGCTGTTTTCCATCTGCATCCCCCAGCTCCAGCCAGCACGCTGCTCCAGGAGCCATAGTACATGGCGGAGTTTATGCACATCAGCTGCTCAACAGTGATACATTTTGGCTTCTTCAGAACAAGGTGTAATTGCTCAGAAAGGTGCAGAGCAATAGCACAAGGTGCTTGGGGAGAGGGTACTGAGACAACTGACCAAGTTTGTTTCAGTTCTCACTCAGAGGCATAGTCATAGAATCATGAAGGTTGGAAAAGACCTCAAGGATCATCAAGCCCAACCATCAGCCTAACCCCACCCAACCCACTAAACCATGTCCCCAAGCACCACATCTACACGTTTCTTCAACACCTCCAGGGATGGTGACTCCACCACTTCCCTGGGCAGCCTGTTCCAATGCCTGATCACTCTTTCAGTGAAGAAATTTTTCCTAATATCCAGCCTAACCCTTCACCAGCTTCATTGCCCTTCTCTGGACCTCCTCCAGCACCTCAATGTCTTTCCTGTTATGAAGGGCCCAAAACTGAACACAATATTCAAGGTGTGGTCTCACCAAGACTGGTTTCTCCATGGAGATGCCTTAGAAAATATCCTGCAAACAGACAGCCCCATGGAGCCCCCGCTCTGCCCTGGATGCAGCAGCCAAGCATGAAAGCAGCTCCAAAAAGTGGGTGTTATTGCAGTGGTGTCCTCATTGTGGTATGTTGGGAGTGGGCTTGTCATGGCATAGATGAGATCAAGTCACCAATACTGTAGAGAGTGATGAGACTGTGGAAAAGAAATACATTTTAATACTTTTTATTTAATTTTTTTTTTTTTTTTGCCATGCATGATGGATGAATTCAGTAAGAAAGACACTCTAGTTTAGAGACAGATCTGTCAGCTGCAAAATAGCTGATCCTGCTTTGGGTTATTAGCTGGGAAAACAAAATTGAGCCAGCACTGTATTTTGAGAAGCTTTTTAAAACCCACATTAATAAAAAAAGAGAGACAGAAGAACAGAGAGTGAGAGAGTGAGAGGGGAACTTGGTTAGATGAATAATTCTTGTGTTGTCTCCAACACCCTGATTAAAGCTTTGGTGCCTAAATCAAAGATACCAACAGCAACCTTAAAAGAAGACTGAAAACAATTTTGTGTGCTGCCATTTTTCCCTCTGTCTGTGTTTCATTATATATAAAGTTTTATTTTGTCCTCTTTTGATCTTTGAAAGTAAAGAAGAGGGAGGTAGGGAAAAAAAAAAAAGCCAGAAAAAAAATTGACACCAATCTTGTTTGCTTCCTTCTCCTCGTCTGCATCGATAACTCAATTGGATCAGAAGTGAAGCGCCAGCAGAAATGAACTGAGCACAGCCACCAAATGAAAACCAAATGCTGGATTGCAAAAGCAATATTTCCAGTAACATGAAATTACTGGGCTGACTTTCCTCCCCTTCCCCCAACACGTCGCAGCCAGGCTGTTGTGGCGACCGGTGCAAAATTTATCTGCTTACAGAGGGGACAGGGATGCTCTGCCTCTAAGCAGCCCTGAAGCTGCATTTATTGGCGAGAAAACAGCATCTGCTGTGGGACACTGAAGCAATTTATACAGAATGTAAAGCTTCGATCACAGACTGCCCGGTGTGTACAGAAGTATGGGGGCATGAGCCCACTTGCATCCCCAGCTCTGCTACTACACGTGTTGGACACCTTACTCCACATCCATCTGTACACACAAAGTAGGGACCGTGACACTCACTTTTCTTTATTAAACCTCCAGAAATCAACGTGCATGCTGTGTGATGGTGGGAATTCTGAAAGTGGTCAGCTCTAACCCTACAAAAAAAACAAACATGGGAAAATTCTGCTTTCAAAAGCCCTCTCTTTGTTCCCCATCATGCCTGATGATGGGTGGCATGGTAGGTCCTCATGAGAGATTGGCTTCTCGGAACCAGGTTGTCCAACTAATAACATGTTAACTAAATGCAACTCATATGCCATTTGAGTAGGGCTCGCTGCCCTGCTATCAAGGCTGTGCTGGGATGAGTCACTGATGGAGGAGTCACAGGAGGACGAGGGTGATCCTTCACCCCAACCCCATCCTCCCCTGGCTGCTGTCATCTCTCTTCTCTCCTGTTTCCAGAGCTCCCCTCCCAAGATATGTGGCAGCTATCTTGTGTCTCCCAGCCATTCAGCAATCCTAAATCTACACATACATGGCCCATAAGTATGTCCACCTCTTGTCTAAACTTTGAATGACAAGTCGAATGCTAAAATCCAAATGGATCCAAGAACCTGCCTATCCAGGGAACTCTGTGGACATACACTATGGGCTAATGCCTTCCAGAGTTTGGATTTCCTATTTCAAGAAGATGAGCAACCTTAAATGTAAAGCTAAACACCACAGTAGCAGAACAAGAGTCTGTATTTCCCCCAAAAATGCACATTTTCCATCAATGGTCTCTGCACTTGCAGGTCACAGAGTGAACAGAGTGGTCCAGTGCAGAAGAGTATTCACAGCCCATCATACCACCTGCCATGTCTGTCTCCAGTGACACAACCCCCTGGTGATTCATCAATGCCCAGCAGCAGAACCACAAGCTTCTGACATAGAACAGAATCATACAACAGTCTGGGTTAGAAGAGACCACGGAGTCCATTGAGATCATCCACTTCCAACCCCCTGCCATGGGCAGGGACACCTCCCACTAGCCCAGGTTGCTCAAAGCCTCATCCAGCCTGGCCTTGAACCCCTCCAGGGATGGGGCATCCACAGCTTCTCTGGGCAACCTGGGCCACTGCCTCACGCCTCACAGGAAAACATTTCTTCCTAATATCTTATCTCAATCTCCCCTCTTTCAGATTAAAATCATTTGCCCTTGTCCCATCCCTCCACCCCCTGATCCAGAGCCCCCCCAGCTCTCCTGTAGCCCCCTTTCAGCACTGAAAGCTGCTGGAAGGTCTCCCTGGCCCCTTCTCTTCTCCAGGCTGCACACCCCCAACTCTCTCAGCCTGTCCTCAGATGGGAGGTACTCCAGCCCTCTGAACACGCTTGTTGTCTTCATGTGATCCCAGGTCTGAATTATCAGCCACCACTTCCAAGTACAAGGCGAGGGGGTGTCCTCAGGTTTTTACTTCAGTTGGTGATTCAGAACATGGAGTATCCTACCCAAAGCCCACCCCACTATGCTCACAGCAGGCCCACAGCTTGCACATGACAATAATGTGTGTCATCCTGGCCCATATATTTGTTGGAACTGGAAGGACTGGAGCAATTACAATTTGGATTACGATGCATTGATTTTCCCCTCCTAGATGGCACTGGGTTAGCGTAACGCCTGGGCAATACGTCTGCGTGTGGGATGTGAATTGTTTGTATGTGCGTATGTGGAAGGAGGGATGTCAGTGGGAGGAATTAATTAGCATTTTGGTTGTTACATATTTATGCTCCAAATCGAGCACGTGGAACAAAGAGAAGACACATCAGGGAGCCCTGCTTTGCAAAAAGTCCTCTGACATGCGCAACTGTTCAGCGTGCTTGTGGCCAAAACCAACCAAACTCCCATTGCTCAGGACACACCATGCCAAATCATGAGAAACTCTTCACCTGCCTTTCCATAAGCCTTTCTGCAACTCATCATCCATATACTGCTGCCACCTTGGGTGTTATTACCACGGCTCAAAGTATACTTTTGCCATAGAATCATAGAATCATAGAATAGTTTGAGTTGGAAGGGACCATGGAGGTCACCTAGTCCAACCCCCTGCAGTAAGCAGGGACATCTTCCACTAGATCAGGTTGCCCAGAGCCCCATCCAACCTGACCTTGAATGTTTTCCTAATTTGATTATCTGATTTCCCATCCCACCCAAAGCGGGCACAGAGGGCAGATGATTCCCTTCCTCCGTACAGCTCTTGCTGATGTGCAGGGGGTTGGTCTGCTGTCTCATCCCTGGACACCTCTGAGCAACCCGGGTTCTTCCACCCTGTTCTCAGAGGGTTACATTTTGAAAAAGATCCAGCCAAGCTCCCCAGGAAAACAGATGCAAAGAAAAAACCACACCAGATCACTGCGTCTATCTCTAACGCCAAGAGTTCACCATCCACTTGTGTTTACTTAGGGACAGAAGGACCATGGAAAAACAGCCCAGGAGAGTTATATAGGACCAGGGCAACGGACGCGTGCTAAGATTCCCTAAGAGCATGACAACATATTCTCCCCACCTTTTCACCTCTGGTCTGTTAGGAAGTTTATTAGAAAGGAAAAGGAAATAACCTTACAACCAAATAACTTCTTATGGACCATGTAAGGGAGCACTGAGGTCTCTACAGGAGCTCGAGCATAGGAAGAGGCAACCATCTCATCAGTTTCAATTGAACATTTGTTTTTCTGACCACTGCTGCTGCTTTCAACTCTCATCTTCCCCTCAGGCAAAAAATCAGTTGTGCAGGCTGTATTATGCCTTCCGTTAAGCCCCCTCTTTGATTACAATTCCCAGCAAACCACCAGGGTGCAAGAAACATAATTAAATACCTTGTTTACTCTGTAAACAGCTGATCCCCAGAGAAGGCAACTCGTGACTCCCCAGATGGGCTACCCAGAAAAGCTCTCCCCAACTTCAAGGTGAGACTGGGGAAGTCCTAAAGTTGTATTTCTATCCCTGAGGCATCATCTCCACAGGCCATGCGAAATAGCTGTAGCCCAGTAATGCTACAAAAATCTTCCTCACCAGAACCAATGGAGAATAATCTTTATTAGCAAATCTTTTTGCAGTCTTCACCTGTCTGGAATACCATCTGGGAATGCCAGGGGTTTCCCTGCCTCTGTCTCTGGAGAGCTCCTTGTTAACATGCTGCTCTCAGGAGTATCATTAAAGCAACAGACCTGGGGCAGAGTAACGCATGGATCAGAGTGCCCATGGAAAGTACTGGAGGGATGTTCTCTGGGGAAGGGTGAGGAGGGTCTCCAAAGACGGGGGAGATCAAGTACGTGGTTTTCAGTGAATTTTGGTGACTTCTGTAGTTACATGAGTGAAGGAGATGAAAGTAGAGGAAAAAAAATAAAAGAGAGAAAAACCCTCAGGCTTCAGGAAGGAAGCTCACCAGGGAAGTTTGTGTTATGCTGTTGGGAAGATGAATTATGGAGGTTTTTCACTTCCATCTGCAACTTTCAGGAGGGTCAATGCCAGACTGGCTTTGTCCCCCTTTCTGGCATGTTCCACCACACTGTCAGCTAAAGAAAATCTTCTGGAGTCAAATGAGAGCAGGCTTTTAAATAGAGCCAAGGCTGTCGGAGGTCCCTTGACCTCCCAACAACTTTCTTCAAGAATTGTTGTCTCAAAATATGTGCAGGCGGTTTAGCCAGTGCAGAACAGGCCTCTCAGCTGTGAACATGAACTTCTGACTGTATGGAGATCTGAAAGAGTGGAAATTGCCCAGAGAAGCTGTGGATGCCCCATCCCTGGAAGTGTTCAAGGCCAGGCTGGATGAGGCTTTGAGCAACCTGGGCTAGTGGGAGGTGTCCCTGCCCATGGCAGGGGGTTGGAACTCGATGATCTTTAAGGTCCCTTCCAACCCAAACCATTCTAAATCTAAAGCTCTCACCATGAAAAGTATGATCCCTTCAGCTCCAACAGTCTTGCACGATGAGGCTTGCTCATCCTACCAGCAAGGTACCCGTTGTGCCTTCAGAGCAAACCAGCCAAGGGCACAGCAAGACTGGTTGATCTTGAAGCCCAGGTGCACCCTGACTCCTTCAAAACTTGCAAAAGTCTTACTAAACAACATCTTCAGAGATATGAAAACGTGAAAGCAGAAGGAATTCAGGCACAACACACAAGATCAGCTGTTTGTCGTATAAACCCACTTTGCTCTCCCACATGGCACCGTCTTCCCTCTTGGGAGGTGGATTGCATGACCCATCAGGCACTTGGGATGCTTATGGGAATCTTTGATGTCATTGTGCTAACTAAAAGGTCTATGGGGTCCTCATGAAGCAATAAAATATTTTTATTATTTTGTTATTAATTGTGCTGCTTTTTTAGCCGTTGCATTAAATAACTAGACACCCTTATGGAATTGGGGGAGGGGGGAGCCACGGTAGCATAAAGGAAAGGAAACCAGGGAAATGTGAAACTTTCATGTGAGATAAGAACCTCATAACACTGTTATTATATCCCTCTGCAGTCAGGCGGTCTCCTGGTTTTAATAAAATCTCATTTTCCTTAAATTTTCCCATGTGGCTAACGTATTATGTGTGGAGTTTAATGTAGCAGGATATGATCTAAACTTAGACTCAGGTGGTCTGGGCCCTCTGGAACAGACGGGGTGGATTGTCGAGCTTTGGATGGAGGAGTATAAACAGGGAGAGAAAATGCTTCCCTTTTTTTTTTTTTTTTTTTTCTCCCTTTTCCAAGATGTGAAAAGACCTTACTATATTCAATTAATGATCTAGCCAGCCAACCCAAATCAAAGAGACATGCATGCAGTCGTGAAGGGGCGGGGAGCGAGGGGGCGAATATAATCAACACTCACTTTTCTTTATTGGAAGTAACAAAGAAATTAATTTTTTTAAAAAAATTAAAGATTTTGCACGATTGATTTGTGTGTTTTGGTTGGGCTTTTAAAATTATTTTTTTTATTTTGCAAGGGTATATTTTTTTGGTAAAACACTCCAGCTCTATTCCCCGCAGAACTCCTTAAGGTTTTCATTAGGATAAGGATATCACGTTCATTAGGATCACTGCTCCTGATGAATTCATTTTTGTTGTCACACACAATCCCATAAGTGGACTTCACTCATAGTTCCAAGGGTGATCCTCTGTCACACAACATCACTCACCAGATCTTTAAGAAAGAAATATTCCTGAAATGGGATGTATTTCAGTAAAAAAAAAAAAATTCTCTGCAACAGCTCCACTTGAGAACATCAGGGCTTTTGGGGTTTTGGTTTGCTTGGTTTTTAATTAAAGAAGTACACCAATAAATCACATGCTCCTGAGAGCATCTCATCAAAAGGCATTTCCAGAGCTGATGCATCACCGAAGCAAATTCTTCGTTCTGCTTTTAAAGCTTAGTCCAGCCAACTTCTTATTTTATTTGCAATACTCCCTGCCCTGTGCCATTTCTCCCTGCATTTCCAGAAGGCACAGCCAGGCTGTTGCTGCAGAAGGGAGAACATAGGGGGCAGTTAAACAAGACATAATGGATCTGTGGTGCCCCGCTGAGCATTGATTTAGCAATTTCTGCCCGTGGCTGCAAGCTTCCAAACATAGGATCTCACAGTCAGAGATGACTGGGAATAACTGGCAGGACTTTCTGGTTCTGTATTGACCAGTCACCCCAGTCAGTGTCAAAATAGCCCCCTTCACTGCTTGTGGATCAGGACAGATTTCTACATGGAAAATGAGCTTTCCCAGAGCCCAGACTGTTTTTTGGGGGAGGTTAATGTGCGATCGTTCAGATCTGGTTGATGAATATGGGCACAAAAGAAATACCCCGGCAGGTTAGTCTAGGCTGCAACGGAAGGCAAGAAATCTTGAGCACCCACCTGTGCCTTATCTACTCTGACCACAAAGCATCTGAAAAACCTGAGGGAACTTCAGCATCCTCCAGAAAACCAGCAAGACTCCGTTCTGCATGGGAAGGTGGGGAAGTCGGGGCAGAGAAGGGTTAAGTGTCGGGGTTTTGGCAGCAGATGCAGGAGGTCTTGCTTTCAGAGTTACTTTGCAATAAGGTATGGAGGCTTGTGGAGGGACATCCTGGTTTCAGCTCGGACAGAGTTAATTCCCAGTAGCTGGTGTGAGGCTGTGTTTGGGTTTGTGCTGAGGAGAAGCTGATCACACACTGATGGGCAGAGCTGCTGCCAGGACACTCAAGGACTTTCCAGCTTCTCTGCTGTGCCCGTGTCTGCAGGGGCAGGAGGAGCTGGGAGGGAGCACAGCCCCAGTGACCAGCCCAGGCTTTCACCTTAGGGTTAGGATTGAGACCCAAACTGGCCAGTGGTCTGTTCCATACCGTGCACGGCATGGCCAGGATAGAGGTGAGGTTCTGTCTGGAAGTTCTCTCTCTTGCTCCAGGTTGTTTTCCTCCAGGTTGCCCCTCTCTCAGAGTCATCTCAGTCTCTCAGACACTTGGGCTCTTATCTCCATTCTGGGATTGTGGTTTTGGGACTCTCCCTGCTCTGGATCTTTAGCGAGGAACAGGCTGAGCCTTGGTCATCGGGTGGTGAGCAGTCTCACTGTCTATCACTCATTTGTATATATTACTATTATTATCATCATTATTATTTCAAATATTATTTTAATTTAGTTTTTATGTCAACCCACGAGCCTGTTTTCCCTTCACCCTTTTAATTCTCTTCTCCATCCCTGGGAGGGGGAAGTGGGGAGGGTGAGTGAGTAGTGTTGAGTTTTCCTGACAGACAAGATAAAACTACAACAGACCCTTTTGGAGACAGCCATAATGCTTCTCCACTGGAAAGATAAGGTGAGTTTTCCCCAGTGCCTCCTTCAGTAGCAAGGAAAACTTGAAAGCTCCTGTTCTGTCCCCTGGCAGCAAGGGAGGGTGAGTGAGTGGCTGTGTGGTATTTGCAGCCAGATGAGTTAAACCACAACAGCACCCTACATCCAATCACTTGCTCCTGAGCCTCCCTCCTGTCCTGAAGAAAACCACCACCTCCATCAGTGTGTCACTCCATGCAACTGCAAGAAGTGGAACCCAGATGGTGCACAGAACAACATCCTTAAATATTCTTCTTCAGTATTTTCCAAAAGCAGAACCAGAGCCTTCATCAGCAACTGCAGCTGTCATTTATCTCTTAGTGTTTTGAAGATACCAAGTGGGCAAAGGTGCAAAGAGGGAAAAACTATCTCATGTCTTAGATAGGGGTCTATGGTCTCAAGAGTGAAAGCTCAGTGCACTCATCCTGCTCCTTGCAGAGCTGCAATAATTACTGCAAAACAGAAACCTTCTGGTTTGAGCAAGTTAACACCCACGTTGCGCTTCAGTCCTGGTCAGTAACAGATCAGACCTTTTGGGACATATCAAAAACTACGCATATTTTACATCAGAGCTGGGAATTGCACCTTGATCTCCTAAATTGCAGCCCAAAGCATTAACCATGGGCTCATCCTCTTATATTAAAACAGTGGAAACATTGCCTCCCTATGGAGTTGTCTTCTGGAAAAACTCACTCCCTTTAAATTCACACTCTGCTGTACTCTGGAAGAACTTTCATGTGTCAACAGCTAAGCAAAATGATTAAAGATAACTCTTTTCTATTCCCCTGATTTAAAAAAAAAAAATCTTATCAAACAAAGACAACCTCAAAATCCCTTTTTCCATTTCCTAGATCAATAGACACAATGGGGTATCCTGAGCCCACAGCATCACACATCAACCTGCTGAAACAACTCATTCAGACTTTTCTCTGGTTTCAAAATACATTTGGAAGGAAGAAAGTCTTTTTTGAATGAGTACCTTTCAAGCCGTGTCAAGTGAACAGAGGCTTTGTAACCGAAGGGGCGTCGAGCAAGATGCAACTCATCAAGACTCAGAATTGCCTTGGTTAGATCTGAGGTCCAGGAGCCTGTTGCCTTCCAGCTACAATGCTCCGAGGGTTTCGATCAATCTCAGATAACGCTGAACCCCAAGAGGGAGAATTAGTAAAAAACTGGTCAACTGATCTCCCAGTCTAGCAACAGAGCTAATCTCCCTTAATCTAATTCAATGGACTCTACTTAACATCCCCTGCCCTTTCATTCTTCATGGGGGAATAGCAAAGGATGAAATCAACCCCACTCCGCTCTCTGATTCTGCAGCAGGTCGTGCAGACCTTACATCACCCCTCTGCTCTCCCAGCCAGAAAGCTACCCCAGGACACTATTCTTCCACTGCCATCTAAGATTTCTCTCCAAATCCTAATGCTGCCCACCTGGCAAATAGGAATCTCACCTCTTGTCCCCCTGCTATTGCACCCCACGCTTTGAAGTTTCCAAGAGCTAATTATATCACTTGATTTGAGCAGTAAGAGTAGAATCCAGCCTAGAGCAGTGTTTGCTTACAGAGTCACTCGTCCTGCCTGCGTGCTTGCTCTTCATCAAACATGAATGTCAACAAAACCTCACTTTCCTCTTTCATGAATTTTGAAAAAGCTCTTTCTGCTTTCTGATTTTTTTTTCTTTGTTTTTCTTTCTTCATTTTTTCCTCCTCTTCCCCTGGGATTCCCAAAAGGGAAATGGTAGAGTTTTATTACTGAGGTCACCACGTAATGTCTGTGAGTTTGATGGTCTGCATCCTTCCTCGTTGCCATTTGACCCCATATAAAATTATTATAAAAGCCTTCCGTGTGAGACCAATCATATAGCAGAGCCTGCATACAGACCTCAAATGCAGCAAAGAAAAGGAGATATAACAATGTCTGGGGAGAAGAAAAGGGCACATTTCACTTCCAGAGACTAGGAACACACAGCTCATGTCAAACCCATGGATAGGGACGTCACCCGGGCAAGGCGCTCTCTGCATCACACTCTACTGAGCCACAAATGCCAAAAAAAGTTGCAAACAATCAGGCTGTGAAATTGCAGGTTTTGCATCTGCACCCTATCTGCAGTGCTGGAATTGAGTCACTTTCTGCACTTTGCTCTGCTGGGATGGTAAGATGAGGCTGGGAATTTCAGCTCATTGTAGGGTTTTATTCTGATACATCTGAGCTGTACTATTGTGAGAGTTTTCCAGACCTGCAGAGGAACATTTTAATTCCAATTAAAAAAAAAAAAAAAAAGAGTGGGGAGGACTTGGGAGGTTTTATAAAATCATGACTTTTTTTAAAATCCTGCCAAAGTAGGTTTTTACTTTAAAACTGACAGCAATGAGATAATATTTTTACTGCACAAAAAGCCCTCAATAGGACTTTTACACTTAAGAATTAGGCTCTTGCTTATTGTTGCTTCTTAATGTTTCTTTACTAAAAGCGATCTCTGCTTTATTTTTAATTTATAACTCTTTTATGACAAATATCAGTGGACTGGCTCCCCCTACACACACTTCTCCCATGACCCCTTTGTTTCTATTGCCTTCTCTCTGTTTATTGATTACAGCAAGAGTCAATCTATTTTTCTTTTTTTTTCTTTTTTTTCTTTTTTAATGGATATATATCACTGACCCTTACAAAGAACAGGCGTTTTGAAACTAGCCTGAGCTCCACACACTCAATGGGCCAACAAAGATTTAATTCGAAGACTCCTAGAATCAATCCTAGCCTTTGACTTGTCCTTATTTTATCCTTGTTGATGGTTGATGTCCGTAGTCAAAAGTCTCGGAAGGTGCCTGCTGTGATTTGCTATACTGGCTATGGAGACTTTAATGAGCAGAGTTGTTCTTATATTTGAGATCACCTTCAAAATCCATTACCTAGTCTCACTAGAGAGATCTTGGAAATCTTCCACATGGAGAAGGAGCCAAACACCCCCTGTTGCACCATTTTTTCTTTTACCATTGGACTTACCCTTCCTCAAATTGCCACTTTAGAGCCCACAGCTCTCTTGACCTGTTTTACCAGCCCAGGGCTTGCTCTCCACTGCGGCAGCAGCTCTGCACAAGGTTTGGGGACACCCAGCCTCTTGCATTCCTCAGGTTTCCAAGACAAACTGGTTGGCCACAGCTGCCATAATTTTTTTTCCCATTTGTCCAGTAGTTTTTACAGGAATATTTCAAAGAGCATCCCAGGCTGACAAGGAGCTATTATCCTCATTGCTCTACCCAGGCGAGGAATCAAAGAGAAATATTGACCCCAGGAAACATCCATCAGTGAGTCACGCAAGCCACAAAACCCCATTCCCAGCTCCTACTCTAGCAACCACATCATGCTCCATGTGAGCTCATGTGAAGCAGGAAGACTTCCAGCCTCCCTTTGAAGAACTCACCAAACCCATTCTCAATTCTTCCTTTATTTCCACTGAATGGCTCAACCTCTGATAAAAGCCTAAGGTGAGACTGGACCTTTATCTCCCGATTTTTGTCTGAGCAAATGGAGAAACCACATCCTTTCTGGCGGTCGTTGCCCTTGTTTCGACTGAGCCATAAAATCTCTCCCACCACGAGCTGGCCTGCTTTGTCGAATGGGCGCGTTCCGTGTAATTTACCTTCTGCTTAATCATTCTCATGCACACGTTAATTGTCCTCCGACATGAGCAGGATACTAATCGGAGCTCAGATAACCTCTCTATCCTACTTTACATGCTGGTTCACGCTTCCCCTCATTTTAACTGGAGCCGTTTTTAATTCCAGTTAGGAAATTGATTATTCACACTTTTATTTGCCTTCTTGAAGAAGAAAGCACGAGGAGCGCGAGAGGAATTGTAAACGCCTAGGTTAAGACCAGAAATGGAAATCTTGCATGTCAATGTGTGTGCGTCTACGTGTCGTGCACGCGAACGGACAGGCAGGAAAGTGTCCTCATCATGTTCCCGATCAATACTTGGGATGCTTTTTGCAGCAAAGGTGCTAAGGCCAGGTCAACAGGGCACAGAGGATATAAGTCTTTTTTAGGCTGGCAGGAAGACTGAATGCAGACAGCAGGCAATCAGAGAAAAAAAAAAACCTTAACCCTGCACTAAAACCTTGACAATGTCAGGGTCTGCCTTGTTTCTATGTGCAAAGCCTGTGCACGTCTCAAGGGCTTTGAAATTTGGGATTGCAGCTCAGCTTGGGACCACAGAGCCAGAAGGGGAAATGGAAGTGGAGCTGTGCACCAGGTGGGTCAATGGAAATGGTCCCCTGGCCTTGGGTCACCAGCAGGAAAGTGTGAGGCTGGTTCGTTCTCAGCTCTTGCTGGTGGTTTGCTTATGAACAAGTGGGTGTTAAAGTAGGTGTGCTGGTCCAAAAGCTCCCAGTGACCCCGTCAGACCTCTTAGCTATGTCTAACGACTCTAAAAGCAGACTCCATTGTGCACTTAGATTATATATTAGGAAGAAATGTTTTCCTGTGCAGGGGGTGAGGCAGTGGCCCAGGGTGCCCAGAGAAGCTGTGGATGCCCCATTCCTGGAGGGGTTCAAGGCCAGGCTGGATGAGGCTTTGGGCAACCTGGGCTAGTGGGAGGTGTCCCTGCCCATGGCAGGGGGTGGAACTCAATGATCTTTAAGTCCTTTCCAACCCAAACCATTGTATGATTCTATGATTTCCTCATCTGAGCCCCTCAAAAGGCAACAGAGAAACGGGCAATTTCTGAGCACCATCCACCTGAGCTCTTTTATGTACCGACACTAGGATGAGATAATTTGCTGTTCAGAAATTCCCATTCCAGTCCATGGACTGCAAAGGTGTGGAATGACTGTGCCCTATGGAGACATCACAAGGCTTTTAGAGACCATCTAGGTTTCACGGGACCTCTCCCAGGGCACTGCAATTTTTATGATGGAGTTACAGAAAGCAGAAGGAGGCAAAAGGATTTGCTGGAGAACACACAGAGAGAGAAGCTACGGCAAGCTGAAAGATGCTAGGGACATGATAGGGAGGCAAACGTCCAGAGAAATCCCTGAAACAAGAATCTTTCTCTATTACCCAGGCTTGTTACTAAAGTGGCTCATTTAAAGCTGCAATTTTAGATATCCTGAGTTTCCATGCTCCTGTGCAGCCTAAAGGCTCCAGAAAGACATTGTCCCTCATGATACATCACAGTGAGTGGCAGGAAATTCTGCATCATGTCATCCTCTGGCAATGGAGAAAGAGTTTATTGGGGGTTTTTGTTCCTGGAGTAAAGGAGGGCACACAACAAAAGCACACAATCATTATTCTAAGCTGGCATATTTTCTTTTTCAATATGCTCCTCTTTCTTTTTTTCTTCCTTTCTTTTTTACTTTTGATCGAAATACCAGAAATCTCTGCGTAGTTCATATTTGAAAATAAAAACCATTTAGTAAAAAAGCTGGCTTTGTGCAAAAATAATAACAATAATAATAATAATAGTAATAATGAACAAAACTATTTTGGACAGGTAATGTTTGACTGGCTCTTATCAAAACCTTGAGGAAGGACTCAGAATCTGGTTCTGCATTCTCATCCATGGACAGTCTTAACTTTCTCTTGATCACTTGGTTCCACTGAGGTCAAATCAAGTAGTCAGGTTGGTTATATGACGTGGCCAAACTTCTTAACTTTGAAAACACACCAGAAATTCACTTTTCTTTCCTTTTGACCTGCTTAAGACTCAGAAACAGCCAGGCAGCTATAGGAGTTAGAAGCCAGCATGATGCATCAGCCCAGTATCCAGCTATTTCATCTCTGCCCAGCCATGCTCCGATGAAGTACCAACATCAGCAGAGGCCAGATGTGTTCAAGATAGGCTGTGTGCCCCTGTGCATAATGCAAGGAACCAACTCACCCAGCCTGGCAGAGGCAGGTAGTATCTTTATTTCAATCTGGTTTCTACTTTTCTGGTCAAACGCATCAGGAAGCTCCGTTATCAGTTGGAAAGGGTTTGGTGCCATTGAACTGGAACTGTGTTTCTAGCATGACTGACCATTAGAAACCAGGTTTTGCTTATGATTCCTCAGGCACCTTCAGGTCTCTATTAAGAGCAGACTACAACTGGCAAAACTCCTGGAAGCTGCAGGGATTTGTCTGGTGGACACAGAGCTCCTGCAGTGCCGGCACATTCGTGGGAGAGCAATCCTTCCCTGGGTATTCACAGTACGCTCAAGCCTCCAGTTCTAGTAATTCTGCTCTTATAAGCCGAAAGAGAGGAGATTTAGGTGAGATATTAGGAAGGAATGTTTTCCTGTGAGGGTGGTGAGGCAGTGGCCCAGGGTGCCCAGAGAAGCTGTGGATGCCCCATCCCTGGAGGGGTTCAAGGCCAGGCTGGATGAGGCTTTGGGCAACCTGGGCTAGTGGGAGGTGTCCCTGCCCATGGCAGGGGGTGGAACTCGATGATCTCTAAGGTCCCTTCTGACCCAAACCATTCTGTGATTCTATGATTCTAGGATATTTCAAGCAAACTAGCTCAGGACTTGACTAAACGTTTTTTTCTCAAAGCTCTCAGCAAGCAGCAGCACCAGGGTTATCACCTGTCTCTCCCACCCTTCCACTGTCCCCCTGGGCCGTGCATTGCCAAACTCCAGTGGGATGCAATTGCTTGGATGTGGGCTAAAATTTCAGAATCACTAAGAATCAGATCTGTTTTCTGCCAACGGCTGAGATTTGGAAACGCCAAACGCTGACTGTGTTCTCCTCCCCAGACTGCAAGCTGACCGGCAGGCACGGAGCTATTGTGATAAAAGCAGAGATTGGATCCATAAAAAACAACATCTGCCCTAAAATCTTCCTCAAAGTAACAGATATTTCAGATGTTCTCTGCGTACAATGACCTCTCTAAACAACATCTGCTCCAGCGAACATCAGTTACGAGTTTGCCTCCTGGAAGCCCCTGTAAATAATAATGCACTGAGGGTGGAATGAAAACTCATTAAATTTGGCAAGCCTGAGGACTACTCTTTGCTCAGGACCCAGGCAGGGGAGAAAAAAGAGAAGAAGCAATAGAAGGTAATGCCCAAAACTAAATCTATGTGCAGAGTCAATCAGCAATAGGAACCCCAGGGGCACAGCCCTGTTGCAGGGCACAAGGATTCGAATATTGGGGTTTTGATGAAACACCAGAGACAAACGTAAAGAATTGGGCTGGGATCCCCATCGACAGCTGGAAGGGTAGAGGGAAAGCTTTTAAGCAAAGTGTTAACTAGACAAAGGAACCACAAGCAAGTTTATTCCTGTGGTTTGACGATCAGATATATTCAAGGAAAAGAACTTTATGCATCCCTTTAATAAGAGAGTGGGATTTCATCAAAGGGATAATAACTGCAGCATCAATTTCTCCTTCAGAATGAAACCCAAACATTGCCTGAATGCAGAAGCCAACAGCAGTAGCAATAACATCGCTGGAAAGAATCTCTGTAATTGCAACGCCATAAACCATAATCTTTGTTTTAGAAATAACACCTGCTCTCCAAGTGACTTACTCTTTGTGGTACCACCTCTAGAAACTCCCTGCAAACGGTGTCAGCCAGCTTAGGAGCTCATATAAAATGCTCAAGCACACCCGCTTCGTGAAAACGTATTAACTAAATGGAGCTGCAGGCTTCATTCCCCTTTACTGGAAGATGATTCCTGCCTCCAGCTCCACTCCTCATAATTTATTTTCCCTTTTTAAGTGCTGATATGCACTCTCTTACAACAAAAACTAATGCATTCTGATTGCACTGGTAGAGAGAAGGTTGCAGAGCTGCTTGCTCCTCTGCATGGGAAACTTTAGGTCACTTTTCTTCAATGCAGATTTCTTTTTTTATCTCCTTTAACTTTTTTTTTCTTTTCAGTTGGTTTTGTGATAAGTTTCTTTTTTCAAAAGTGCAGACATACTTATTACCCTCTCCATCATGAAACCTCACAGCTGCAAGAGTGAGAGAAAATTAATTGTCTCAAAGAGCAACAGGAACTTATTTAAAGCAAAGAGGCGAGAGGGTTGTGCAGCTCACTAGGGAGAGGATGAGGATGGAGTAAGTGACCCATCTGAAGAGGGCCAACGGAGTTTGTGCCAATTCATGGTTCAGGAAAAGTGAACCGAGGGACTAGATATAAGGAAGAAATGTTTTTCTGTGAGGGGGGTGAGGCAGTGGCCCAGGTTGCCCAGAGAAGCTGTGGATGCCCCATCCCTGGAGGGGTTCAAGGCCAGGCTGGATGAGGCTTTGGGCAACCTGGGCTAGTGGGAGGTGTCCCTGCCCATGTCCCTTCTTGCCAGAGCCGCCCATGGGAACCACCATCCTCTCCCATCCTGCTGCCGCAACCTTCACCGAAAAGACTTGGGTGTAAGCATTGAATTTTTTTTCTCTCCGGTTTCCTCTGTGGGGTCTGCTGACAAATTTTTTATCAACCACAAGGCTTAAAATTGTGTGTTTGGAAAACGCCCTGCGGGTACCACTGGGGGAAATTGGAGACTTTAATAGGACTCACATGGCCAATATGAAAGAGAGAGCGAAAGGCACCGCGGGAGAAGGAGGGAGCGATAGGTGAACGCTGGCCTTCGCAGGAGGAAGGGATGCTTTCCAGAATTGAAATAAAACTCACCCAATGTTGCTGCAAGAAAATTACTCTGCGTATTGCCTGGAGCCTCCTGAAAGTACAGGAGTTTCCCACTGACTTCAAAGGGCTGTAGACAAAGCCCACAAAGAGTTTTTCACTTCCCCGCGCTGACAGACAATGGAAAATTGCAGGAATTGAAGCAAGTCTTTTTTTTTGGTGATGTGCAGGGATTCCCCAGATGGGCTGTTTCTATGTGATACAATTTAAACCTTGGGAGAGGTACCAGGATAACAGGTTTGAAAGAAAACTTGCATCTAATACACAGAACTTATAAATTAGAGTGAGTCTGGAGCCACTAACAGGCTTAAGATTTGGGGTAAGTCTGGACACCCTCCCTCCCCTGTTTTATTTTACACTTGCCTATGGGTAGCATCAGCAACTCAGGAGGACACATTCAAACTCAACAGCCAAAACTGAGATGTAAAACAGACACAGGAAGCTTTTCCCCTCCTGGGGATGGAATAACAGCTTTGGCAAACCTACCATTCACGTACACCTCAGCACCATCCACATACTGACACGAGCCGTGCTGGGTCCTGTGAGTCACAAAATCATAGAATAGAACTCTTTAGGTTGGAAAAGACCCTTCAGATCACTGTCTAACCATCAACCTGACACCACCAAGACCACCACTAAAACTATGTCCTATGAAACAGAAACATCCAACTGTCTGGTCCAAGGGCAGAATGTTTCCTGCCCTGATACAAAGGACCAAGTCCAACTCTTGCTACCCGCAGGGTTACACAACCAACCCTAAAGTCTTAACTCCAGCTTTCTCCTCCACCTCCCCCGGAGCTGATAAAACTAATGTGGCCTTTATTTGCCTCCAGACCCGGTGCTCTTTTCCCAGCTCAATTTGTGGCATTTTTGTTCCTCCCAACAAAGGGAGACGCTCTGTTCCCCAGCCAGGGAGCTCCCTTAGTCTGAGCCCTGATAAAAGGAGTGACATTCGAAACCAACCCGCATGGCTCGTGCCCTGTTTCTAATTAGTACATCATCTGCTTGCTTCTAAAAACAGCCGCCCGCGTGTGTGCCTGGATAGAGATTTGCTTGCAACTGCACCTCGCTCTCCAAGCAGCCTGGAGTCGGGCCGGCGGGGCCACCTGGCCACGCACCAGGGGATGCGCCGCGATTTTATAGTGATCACGGAGGTTGGTACCCCAACCCAAGCAGAGGAATTCAGATGACAGGGCATTCAGGGAAGCAGAACAAAGTGTTTTCCCCAAGGGCAAGTTGAAGGGGAAGCAGATGAGCCAGCAGTCTCCTTGTCCCCTCCACCCTGGGAACTCTTCAGACCATCAAGTCATCTTGAGTTTCTCTCCACGTTTCAAGCCTCATGCTGTGATACTCAGACTGTGTCTGGAGACTCCAAATTAGCATCTAAACTGCTTGTTAGAGAAGGTCCAAATAAGAAAACTGGAATGGGGTGCAATTTCTAGCTGGAGGTGACTGTCTGGGTGCAGGTTCTCTCCCCATTTTGGTTTATTCTTGCCTGTACAGTGATGTACTGAACTTTTCTTTCTCTTTTTTTCTTTTTTCTTTTTTAGTTTTTTCTCTTTTCTTTCTTTTCCTTTTTCATTTTTTATTTTTTCCTCTTTTTTTTTTACTTTTTTTCCCTTTCTTTTGGGTTTTTTTTGTTTTGGTTTTGGTTTTTTTTGTTTGTTTTTAATTCATTAGGCAGCACAGCAGGACTTTAGCCACTGAGAAACTTTCTAAAATGAAAAAAAAAAATCATGTGCAGGCTCAGGGAACAGATACATGTGGGAGAGAGGTAATTACGGTTCTCCATATCTGTCTTTATCTCTGAAATGAATCCATTGAGGGCACTGAATTAACTTAAAACCAGTGAGATCTGAGGATTATTTCTGGCAGTTTGTCCCAGCCATGCTGGACCTGGTGCGAGTCTTTGGACAACAGCCAACGCTTGACTGCAAGCCAAAGAGAGGACTGCAGACACAGTAAGTCCTGCAGGAATAGACGGCCAGTCTGTGTGAGGGATATACACAAGAAATTAGGGAAGATTCACTGTCCCAACCACCTCCCCAGGTCATGAGGAGGCCAACAGTTAGTGATGCTGTGTGTTAAAGATCTATCCTTAAATCTCTTATAGAAGGAGTGAAGAGGACAATTAGGAAAACACCAGGAGGGAGGGAACAGTCAGGTCCAGGTCAGCAAGGAAGCATGTATGACCAAGAAAAGGATGGCATTCCTTCCAGCCTGGCTCCTATTTCAGATGTAATAAGCTGAAAGAGAGTAGATTTAGATCAGATATTAGGAAGAAATTTTTCACTGTGAGGGTGGTGAGGCAGTGGCCCAGGGTGTCCAGAGAAGCTGTGGATGCCCCATCCCTGGAGGGGTTCAAGGCCAGGCTGGATGAGGCTTTGAGCAACCTGGGCTAGTGGGAGGTGTCCCTGCCCATGGCAGGGGGGTGGAACTCAGTGATCTTTAAGATCCTTTCCAACCCAAACCACTCTGATTCTTTGTGAGCCCAGTTTAACTCAGCCTCTCCTGAGCTTTAGCTCTGCAGCAAGGGTTGTTTGGGGTTTGTTCGTGGTTTGTTGTTTTGTTTTTGTTTTTTTTTACTGTGAAACAGCCGCTGTGCTCAGTGAAATCTCTGTGGCTCTGTCTGGATTGATCCAGGAAAGGAATTTCAGACTGAAAAAGAGGAAAGATTAAAAAAAAAAAAAATAGAGAGTGGACAGCGAAATTCAGGATTCATAGTCTGTTGTTTCTCCAAAGCTTGGGTCTTTTCTAGATTGAGGAATTAGAGATGAGAAGCATAAACCTGTATCTTCACTGAAAGAGTGATCAGGCATTGGAACAGGCTGCCCAGGGAAGTGGTGGAGTCACCATCCCTGGAAGGGGTCAGGAAATGTGTGGATGTGGTGCTTGGGGACATGGGTTAGTGGGTTAGGTGGTGTTGGGTTGACAGTTGGACTTGATGATCCTTGAGGTCTTTTCCAACATGAATGACTCTATGATTCTATGATCCTATCTATACTACATCACTAGGAACAGTCCTGATTTAATGATCGAGTCAATCCT
Source organism: Pterocles orientalis (assembly GCA_011057875.1). Lineage (NCBI taxonomy): Eukaryota > Metazoa > Chordata > Aves > Pterocliformes > Pteroclidae > Pterocles > Pterocles orientalis. The sequence goes on along the minus strand of WKFP01015311.1, from coordinate 965,119 downwards.
AGACTTTAGGACTGTCAGGTAAATATTAGATCTACTCCAGCCTTTGTGCAGTTTCTTACAGACAGAAAGGGCAGGCTTTGAGCATAGGCAAGGCTCTACATTCTGTTTATGACTTCTCCAAAGTTCATGTGAGTCTAAATCCATGTTGAGTTCATTACCCATGACATTCCTGGTCCAGGCTGCATACCTCCCACTCAGCAGCACTCAGACTTGTTTGGTCTATTCCTCTTTAAACGTCCCTCCTCCTCTGTCAATGTGAGATGCTCCACATACCCGGAGAGGTTGGCTGGGCAGATTGGAGGTTTACTAGTCAGCTCTGCCAGCTTGCCTACATGACACGACCGTGGCACTCTCAAAAGACATCGGGGTTTTGCAAGCTGAGGGATTTCCTTCCTGAGCACAGCTCATCAAAGACCAAGATGTGATTGCTCTGAAGTTTTGCCCAACCAATCTCTAGCTTGCTGCAGACCCCTGGAGGTAATTCAGCGAAACGGGGTCCAGATGGCACTGGGAAGACACGAGACATCAAGTCACATCCAGGCTAAGATTCTGATGTCTTTACTGGGCAGCCCAGATGATGACAAGTAAAATCAGGGCTGCCCCAAAAAGCAAACTGTGCTTTCCCTCCCCACAACACTGCCTCAGCTTCGCAGGACTGTTTCTAAAGCCACCCATTGCCTTCCTTTTTGTTTCACAGTTTCTTCACAGCTCCATCTCAGCCAGAAGTTGAGCCATCTGAGCACAAGAGAAAGACTTTTCAGATGTGAAATCTGGCTCGGAAGGAGAACTAAAAATCTCAGAGGCAAACTGGGCACATTCGGTTCACCAGCAAATATCCCAAAGGTTTGTGTGTCGCCAGAGAAGACCTGAGCCTTGAACACTTAATGAACCCTCTGAGATTTGCCTGTCACGGCTCAAAACCACATCACAGCTCCTCTCCTTAAATCTGTGTTAAAAATCTCTCCCTTATAAGTGACATTTTCTGTTCTCCCTGTTTACGATTCATCTGACAGTGTTGGCTGGGGAGGATTCAGTCCATACAAAAGGATCTTGTGGCACTTTTTCAAATATTTATGAGCACCCTTGAGAAAAAGAGATATGGTAAACAGACTCCCTTCTATCTCCAGAGAATTAATGCAGGGTAAACTACACTAACTGACCTTCTCCACATACCAAGAGACGGTGGCAGCATCTAACGCACAAGCTTCACCTCCCAGCACCTGATATAGATGCTAAACAGCTCCGTCTCCATGTGACAGTACAGTAGGCACGGACTGAAAACCCCTTGGCATAAAATGCCCTCACATCACCTCCGAGCATCGCTGACATCCCTCCGTCTGCTTCATGCTGGAAAGAATCTGCTGTATCAGTTTGCAGCTATTAGTCACCAGGAGAACCGGGAGTCACCTTCGAAATGCCTCCCTCCAAGCATCCCTGGCCCCTGCCCTGAATATAAACATAGCCCATAGCCAGAGCTTGGTTTCCACAACTGTAATCCACCGGGTTATTTATATCCCTAGTCTTCTTTGCATAAAAAAAAATCAGTAATTTATACCTTGCAGCAACAACTGTGCCTATGATTATTGATCAGAGCGCCCTGGGTGTGGGTTCTCGGCAGCAAAAATAGGGAAATACCATCAAATCTGTGCCCTACGAGATCTGCACTTCAGTTCTTCCTTCTCTAACAAGGGTGATCGCTCACCACCCAGGGATTGTGCACCGAGGGATTTGGAAAGGCTTATGCATGGAAGGGAGATTAACAGGGACCTGAGCCGTCTGGTTGGAAAGCGTGGGAGGCATGACAGTGGTATTCACCGCGATGAACCGTTCAGCCCAGACAGGGCAGCCACTGCCTTTCTTCCCACCTTTTACATGGAGAGCTATGCAAAATTTTTATATGCACCTTCTTCAGATTTAGTCTTTTGGATTTCCTTTTTTTATTTCTTTTGGGTTTTTTTTAATTTCTGTGGACAGGATGGCCCTGCAGACTGCGGGAGGAGGGTGGTTATGGTCCCTCCCCAGCTCAGGGGGATTACCTGGTCCCTAAGCCAGGTGAATAGAGGATGCTGCATGGTTGGGGCCCCACAGATCTAGGCTAGAACCCCCCTTGTGACAGGCTCCCTGTCTGACCTTGAACATGCTGCTTAGAGGTTCATCTCAGAGCCGATTAGGGGATTTAAAATAATTTTCCTTCAAACTAGCAGGAAGAGTTTGCTTGGATTTTTTTTTTTCTAATTCTCTTAAGTCTGGTAGGTGGCTTCTAATATCTCAACCATAATCTCCCTGGGTTGCAGATGCAACCATCCAGCAGCTGCTACTGTTATACACGCAGGAATAATTAATGAACTCCAAGCTCTTTGAACTGAGTGCATGGTCCCCATTTTATAACTTCTCCATCTGACCAGATTAACTGACCTTTCAGAGGCCAGTCTCGTGGTAAAAATGAAAAAAAAAATCTGCTGTAGGAGTGCTGTATCCTACAGAAAAAAAAAAAATCAGTGATAGTCTCCAAAGAGGACAAGTAAAAATGAGGTGTGAACTCCTAAGCAGCACGTCCTTTCATGTGCCTTCACACCAACCATCCTGCTTTGAAGGACCTGGTGACCTCAGATGACCTTGAAGTGGACAAGACTTATCTCCTGGGTAGTCCCATGGGGCCAGAGCTAAACGAGCTACGAGATCTCTTCTGGGCTCCTCCAAAGGGAGCAGTATGAGCACAGGGAAGAAGAGAAGCCATGCAATCAGATGGCCAAGAGCTATATTTAATTTTTGCCTCTTAATATTCATATCTGTTCTGCGCCCAAATTAAACCACAGGATTTTTGTGATACTTGGGTGTGAATTCGTATCTGGTACAGAGATAAACGAAACCAGAGCTAGATGAGATCTCATAAGATAAAATCACGTTTTATTCCTGATCACTCCAGCTGTGACATTTCTGCCCTCCAGCTACAGGGACTGGGTGATGATAGACTTTATTTCAGCACTGCCAGAACTGAGTTTAGATCTCCTGTTGCATTGTGGAGGCTTGTTTTGTTCTCATGTTAGAGGAATGTTCCAGACAGAACCATCAATGATCTTGAAGACAAAAGATACCACCTTACGTGAACCTTACCGCATGACCTCCCCAGCGAATGCTATGTTCTCAAGTTCAGATATTGTTAATATCCTCCATCCGCAGAGGAAAACACAGCAGCTGATCTTGTGAGAATAACTACAGGAAAAAAAAAAAAAAAAAGAAAAAACCAAAAACTATGGCTTCAGAGTCAAGGAAACAGGCAGAGGGAAATGGTCCAAACCACCCCAAGGTTCTGGTGGAGGTGGATGAATTTCATCCTGTTTCTCCAAAAATCTGCAAATTCAAGAATATAGAAGCACCAGGACAGACATGAGTGAAGCAGGCTCTCAGAGTCACTATTTAACACCAGGATGCCTCTGATGCAAGTGTTTTGGGTTTTGAGATAGTTTGGAAAATGCAATTTCTTTTCAAAGATCACTGGAATAACCGGGAGAAGTTTGTTTAGACGGATATTCCTGCATGTCCTGCATTTTCAATGGGGGTGGTGGGCAATTACCAGCTCAAGAATGGGCTGGTAATATACAGAGTGTCCCCTAGAGACACAATAAGAGGCAATAACCATCTTAAAAAAATAGAACCAGCCACCAATGCCTCTGACAGCACCCAGGATTTCCTTTATGCTGAATCCAGCACACCATCCCCATCGTCTTCTATAAGACCTCACTACTGCTCCGAAATTTGGCAGCTGTCGTCTGCAGGAGTTACGTGATCTGGAGCTAATGCAATTAGCTGTGACTTTGAAGGCACACAGCAGCTTCTCATCATTCTCCGAAGAGCCTGAGACAACTTGGGGACAGCAGCCAAGCTCGAAATGACTGCCAGGAGTGTCATGTGTTGTTCCAGAGCTGAGATAGTGTCTGCAACAGGAACGGAGCCTTGAACAGATTGGGGGAAGGATGTGGGAGGGAGGGGAGACAAAAATGAATGAAGACAAAGAGGCATCAACATCCAAGAAGGGATGGGCACATGTTACACGGTCAGAGTGCAAAGGGAAATCAAGGAAAGAAGGACAGTGGGGATGGGGGAAGATGGGACACAGTGTATAGGGAT
>WKFP01015311.1:920333-937300 GCA_011057875.1 Pterocles orientalis | reverse complement strand
AGCTTAGGCAAATATTTTTCACTCATCTAAGGTAACCCAGAGAAGTGAGTCACTTCTTCCCATCCACGGCTGTCAGGTGCACTGCTGGGCTCTTACCCCATTGCAAGGAAAGTGGGTTTTTACTCCCGGGTGTAGCAATGTATGATAAACCAGAGCCCTCCCCTGGCTTGTTCACCCCTGTCCCCTTGTCACTTTCCCATTACATCAGCACAAATCGGTGCCCACGGTGCCATGCAGCAAACTTCATCTAGCTGGAAACTGAATTAGTGAAACATATCCATATTGTTTCAGTCCCTGCATTTTTTTCACACTTGTCAGTGATCTGGCTGTACAAGCAATACAAGGAGGATGCAATGATGTGAGAACAAAGATCCAGAAAGTTGGGGTCCATTTTTTTCTGTAGTGGTTCATGCTGCTTGGACCACACACAGAATCAGAGCACAAGGATGCAGGGATGCTGCAGGTACAGAAGGAGCAGAGCCAGGGACCACCCCTCCCACCATCATGAAAAAAAATCTCCCATTTTAACCCTAAAAACACCAGGAAAGATCACGCTGATCACTTCCAGCTCCACTTCACCACAAGCATCTTTAATGCAGGGGATCTCTAGAGTATCTACGTCATGCACCACGACACACGGTCACTGCAAAGCATTTCCCAAAATCTACAGTATGAGGCTAAAGGCTGCAAAATGCAACACGCTGCAGGAGGAGGGAGAGAAGGGGATTGCCAGCACCGGCTCCTTGCAACAGCCAGTTAATTTGTCAGGTAGTAATTCATTAGGTTTTAAACAGGGTGGTTTTAGAGCAATGGGAACTTGGTAGCAATCAATGTACATGTCCTGTGACATGCCAGCAACACAGCACTCTCTAGACAGCCACAGATTTGTTATGTTAATACCCCCGTCTCCTTCTGAGACTATCAAAAGGCAGGTCCTGTCACACAGAAAAAAAAAAAATAAAAATTTACAGTTGGGGATGGATGGATGTGAGTGGTGCTTATTGCTCATGCACTATTGGGAAGGCACTCAAAAAAATGCTGAAAAATTAAGATAAAAAAGAATTCTGCCACTTTCCTTCTGATCCATTTATGAAATCTCTCCCAGTTGGCACTCTCTGGACCAGATTCTTCCTCCAAGAATTCTCTGAAGTAATGTCATGGATTTCTACAGCATCCTTCCAGCCCAGGCTCAAGTAAAGACGGTGGGAATCCGACCTTCCCTGTTTAACGTAGGCTGCCCTCAAAAGCTGCAAGCCCCAGGGAACGGGGCAGTGTGGGAGTGATTCTGAGCCTGCAGGCAGAGCCTAAGGTCCTAGACAGAGTGTTCAGGAAGAGCTGCTTTAGTTTTTCAAGCTCCTAATTGAACTAATTGAGCTTCTGCAATTTGCCAGAGTTAACCCTCCCCTTGCCCACCGCAGGAGGCCAAAACCCTTGGTTTTGCAGGGCACCAGTGTCTGCATTTTCCACAACAAAGGGGAGATGGAAACTGTTGTTGCTCCCAGACCTCTCAGGGTCTCCCTTTGATTGTTCTATTTCCTACCAGCGTCAGCGCTTGTGATATTAATGATCGAGACACCGGGTCATTAAAAAGCATTCGGGAGGGGGGACTGCAGCCACATAAAGAAGGATTAGAGCTCCCGTCACTATTAAAGAGTGAATATTCACCCCATCCAATTAAAAGGATCTTTGCCTAATAGAAGGAACGCTGCTCCTCCAGCTCCCCTCTGGCAGGAAGGCTGTGGAATAATTTTATCAACCCCCCGAACAGAGCCAAGGAGATAGCTGACAAAGAGAAGCTGGATTTTTGCATCTGAGGTGCCCACTCCAAAACATAAAAGTGACGCTGCTCAGGGAATCACAGGCTGCAGTGGGACCAGGTTCATAGAGATATTTCAGCCAAAGGAAACCCATAGCTACAGCAAAGGGGATCTCCAATTTCTGTGTCCTTTCATTTTCTTTTAATGTTAATTGGGTTAAAATTTCAATTGGTTGAAGATGTATTTTTGCATGTGAGAGATAAAGATGCATAAATACGAGTGCCATTGATGGGAGAGTACACGGAAAAAGAGGAGGAGAAAGAGGTCATGGTGGCTTACATCCATGGTTTGTTCCATGGGCTTGGGGAAAGCAAGATCTCTTTATTCAGAGCTCTGCACTTGGGTCTGGAGCAGCGGAAAACTCTTTTATTTGCCAAGAAACACCACTAATACAAAGACAAAACTGCAATGAGCTGCGAATCAAAGAGGAGTTTGGCGGAATGAGTCTGTGCAAGCAGCTACGTTTCTCATGCCTATGTTACCTACAGGGAAACTTAGAGGTGAAGGAAAAAGGGCTACAACAACCATAATCCCCATTTCCCCCCTTAGTACAGCCTCCACCAGAGCTGCTCCCAATTTACAGCATCTTCCAGTATCGCCAATCCAAGAGGTCAATAACCTCATCATCAGCCCCACACCACCCCATGGGAGATGGTGCACAAAATAAATAGATTCCAGCTCATTCTCTCTTGCATCCTGCAGCTTTTGCTCTCCTGGCCCCAAAAAGGATCTTTCTTCACTTAATTGGACCTCCCATCTGACCTCCAAGCCCACCTTCACCCGCAGAGCTTAGAGCAACCTGCGTTGTCCAAATAAAGCCCCTGGCAATGGGGGTCCCAAACTCTGCTCCCAGCTCACGTGTTGCTCTTCGGATCTCCCGAACCATCTTGCCCAACCATTAAAGAGAGCACCTCTCCCTACCCTCTCCAGGTTATTGGCTGTAGTCTCCTTGAATGAAAAGCAAAATGAAAAAATATGATATTATTGCAGCTACTTTCCCCACCGGAGCTGAATTTAAGGAAGGTAAATAATTGGTATAAAAGAGGCTTCTGAAAAACAGGTCTCTGTACCCGTTTGTTTGTGGGTTTCTAGCAAATGCATCGCCAGGCTCTCTACAGCAAACGACATCACCACCACAAGGAGAGAGAGATTACAAAAAAAAAAAAAAAACATAATAAAAAGCTTCTATTCATTATAAAAGTTTAATTGGCTTTAAAGAGTCACTGTCGTGCTGTCTGACACTTTAAAGTGTTCAGTACAGTAGGAGACATAAAACATGAATCATTGCACTTGTTTTCCATCGTCTTTCCTGCCACATTTACTAATTATTTAATCTCCCGTGTCAGAAGCGGGACTTTCGCTCCTTTTCTGCCTTTTTTTTTTTTCTCCTTCCAATTTTCTCCTCCACTAGAATATGGCACAGGTATTGCCCTGGTGTAGCCTGGGCACAAATAGCACAGACATGGAGGGACCAAGGAGGGATTCAGAAAGGGGTTAAACACATGCATGGGTGGAAGATCATCCTCAGTGATTCAACATGACAGTCCCAACACAACTTCTTGCATTAACTCTTCATCTTCTCGATGGAAGCTAAGAGTCTAGGCACCAGGTCTACCCTCTTATCCCATAAGCATCTCCTACTGACCATGGGATATTGAATCATAGCATCATTAAGGTTGGAAAAGACCTCAAGGATCACCAAGTCCAACCATCAACCCAACACCACCCAACCCACTAAACCATGTCCCTAAGCACCACATCTACACGTTTCTTGAACATGGGATAGTCTATATAGGATACTTGCCCTAAGCTGGGAAAACCTCTCTTTATTCTGTCTGCCTGTTAAAGTCTGATCAACCCTAGGTTCACCGATCATGATGCTTACATAAACCCTGTTCACAAGTGACCAAGAATACCAAGACATATTTGTGGAACAACACCCTGAAGCACCAGAGAAGTGCTACTTTGTTGGGAGGGCACAGCTCCTCCTCTCCATTCAGAAGAAAGGGGGTTCTCCCTACAGCAGAGGGGGAAAAGCATCTTCACACAGGTCTTTCTACTGCATCCATCACCATCTGAAGACACATACAATCTTCATCCCTGTGACAGTGTCCTCCCCATGAAGAGAAAACATCTGAAAATCCCTCATCCACTAGAAATGGTTAGGAAATTTCAGAGAGAAGCAAAAAAAAAAAAAATATTCAAGTCTGCACCACCGAAAGAGAGGCCCTAAAATAATGCAAGATATCCCGGGGTAAGCCTCGGAGAAAAACCCAGACAGACAGATGGACAGAAGTCATGGTTAATGTTTTTATACACTGCAAAAGATTACTAACAAAAGCCTCCAAAAGCAAAAAAAAAAAAAAGCACTGAGCTCCATGGCTTTCCACAGGTAAGCATCCTCCCCAGCAAACCCAGTTCTTAAATAAAAAAAATAACCGAGTGAAGGACCACAGCAAGCCAGCAAGACCTCATCCACCTTTCCACACGTCAGGGCAGGACCTGCAGGTTACGGGCCACTTTCCAGCTGGCCTCAAAAATTGGGCTTTCTCCTTTGTCTCTAGTGACCAGCTTCCAAGGGCTGGTATCCCGGGAGGATGCTCCCCTCTGGCAGCCTGCGTGCCCACGCTGTGATTTATCTCTTGGCAGCAGAGCAATGTGGCACAGCGGCTCCTGATGCATGCATTGGCCTCCTGGAGAGATGCATCTTGGAAGGGGATAAGAATGCATCCCCTGGGATGCTCACCTGTGGTGTGGGTGCCTCTGATTGCAGGTTCCTGAAAGCTGTCACTGTTTTAGAGCACGGGAGTTGGGAGGTGAGGGGGATGAAGATGAGTCTCAGATGTTTGCAGAGAACAAATAATAATACGACTAATAAAGCTGCATAATTTTATGGCGCTTGCTTCCCTCGTCTTCAAAGGGCATCCCACAGCTTTTGGCAAGCCCCTGTGAAGCAGAAGCTAGTCACCAGCCCGATGCCAGCTCAGGGTTTAGCATTAGTGGGATTTAAGGTGACTGTTGATATCATTAATACGAACGTTAGAACACAAACACCGGCTGCCAGCAGGCAGGGAGAACGTGGGTCCAGGGACTGCTCACCAGGGAAAGAAACCTGCCCAAGCTGCACCAGGGCAATACTTGTGCCATATTCTAGTGCAGGAGAAAATTGGAAGGAAAAAAAAGCGGCAGAAAAAGGAGAAGAAATTCTGCTTCAGACATGGGAGATTAAAAATGATAGAATCATAAAATCACAGAATGGTTTGGGTTGGAAGGGACCTTAAAGATCAGCGAGTTCAAACCCCCTGCCATGGGCAGGGACACCTCCCACTAGCCCAGGTTGCCCAAAGCCTCATCCAGCCTGGCCTTGAACCCCTCCAGGGATGGGGCATCCACAGCTTCTCTGGGCAACCTGGGCCACTGCCTCACCCCCCGCACAGGAAAACATTTCTTCCCAAGATCTCATCTCCATCTCCCCTCTTCCAGCTCAAACCCTTTCCCCTCGTCCTGTCCCTGCACCCCCTGATCCAGAGCCCCCCCAGCTCTCCTGTAGCCCCCTTTCAGCACTGGAAGGTGCTGGAAGGTCTCCCCGGAGCCTTCTCTTCTCCAGGCTGCACACCCCCACCTCTCTCAGCCTGTCCCCGGAGGGGAGCTGCTCCAGCCTTGGACCATCTTCGTCTCCTCCTCTGGAATTGCAACATTAGCAAATAACTAGCAAATGTGGCAGGAAAGACGATGGAAAATAAGTAGCCCTAATGCTGGGTGCTTTGGAGGCAGAGGAAGGGATTTGCCCCCCAGGCAAGCAGCACATCATATAATAACTGAGCACCTTGCAATGAGAGTGACTCAGGCAATGGATGCTGGCAGAGCATCACCTGTCTCCCTGGTGGGTGACAGCTGCTTTGCTGTCCCCCATTCCCTTCCACCAGCCCCCTATGTCTCCCTTTTAGCAATCAGAGGGTTCATCCCAGCTCTTGCTGGCAAGAGCTTCACATTCAACAAGCAGAAAGACCAAGGTCATCTCTATCATAGAATCATAGAATGGTTTGGGTTGGAAGGGACCTTAGATGTCGTCTAGTTCCAACCCCATTGCTATGGGCAGGGACACCTCCCACTAGCCCAGGTTGCTCAAAGCCTTTCCACTGAATGAAGCCTGAGATGAGGTTCCTTAATCTCTCCATCAGTCGTTCAGGGACTTCAAGGGCTGGAGGTGTTGCTGTGCTGCAAAATCTGGCCACACGTGGGACCTCTGCAAGGTGGTCTCTTGCAATTACAGCCCTAAGGTGTGTTCAACGTGATACTCAAAGCATCTAAAGAAGGGTTTTCTGCTCCCGTGAAGCCTCTCCAGGTATTGCAGCCCTCCCCAGACACTTCACGAATTAACAGTCCTATAAAAACAATGCGCAAAGTGTTTTTTTGAGGGGCGGCTGGGCCAACTTACTGACCCGTAGAGGCAATCAGCTTATGATATGAGGGATGGGATCATGTCGGCTGAGCAGGCACAGCTGCTAATGTTATTCTTGTTCATCAGAATACTTAATCCGGCTTTTTTTTTTTTTTAATAAAAATAAATCCTCAATGACTATTTGCCTGAGGCTTTAGTTAGAGCAGCTAATGGGGCGGTCACGTGAACTGAACCCTCCGTATGGAGTAGTGAACAGTATCAAGATAGCAGAACTCGAGTAAGGGAGAGCAAAAGGAGCCCAAATGTGGGAGAAAAAATACATGCAAAAAGCTCTGCTGTGAATGTACAGGGGTGTGAAACCTCTGGATGAACGGATGCGAGAAGGTCTGATATATCCATACACAAGCCTGTGCAGGGAGAGGTCAGGAATTGCTATAACCCTCGGAAAAAATCCCAAAGAAATGTCAGGGTCACAAGCCCTGGGGATGGGAAATGTGGCAGGTGGGAGCTAGAGGGGAGCCAAGCCCAAATGAGCAAGCTACCAGGCAAGAGAAGGGGCACAGGTCTCCTCTCCTGCCCCCTGAAAAGGTTCACAGTCACTCCATGCAAAGCCAGGTGGGGCAAAATTTATAAGTACCTGACAGAAGTCAATTATCCTATAAATAGCGACCTCAAAAGGAAGACACTTGGAGCTCTCCTGGATCACCCTGGGCTGTGCTCAGCATCTCTCCTGGGCTGGGACACCTCTCAGGACTAACTGCTGGTGAGGGTCACAGTAAGCCTGGGAAAAGTTCTGCTTCTCGAGGCTCAACAATTCCCCTTTGAGGAACGCCAAGGTGCTGTGAGCTCTAAACCTGAGAAGATAAGGGGGAACTTTTGATAGGCTAGTTTCCTCTATCTACCTCTTTTATAGAGGGAGAAGAAAAAGCCTTTTTTTATATTAGCACCCCTGTTTAACTGTTTTACTGGATCCATATTTCGTGCTGATTATCCATTTTTCTGTCTGTCTGTTTTGTGTTTGGCATGCCTCGTACATATATATATATATTTAGAATACCTTGTAGTTTTGCATGCTTTGTACATATATATACACATTTGGAATATCTTTTGAGTTAGCACGGTCCTTGTAATTTCTGAATTTGCAATAAGTCATTATCCTAACCAAAGCATATTTTCATTTTGATTTACCTCACACCATCAATACAACTCAAACTGTGACTAAATCCTAACTGTGTGAGAGATTTCATCGACGATAACCAGGTACCTCCACCAGCCCCAAACCCTGCAAGGTGCTGGGACGTGGTGCAGACACAATGTTCAACCGCTTCCTCCCTGGTCCTGGCACGGAGCAGCAAACCTCATTGAGGTGACAGCAAAAAGCACGTGCATCCCCGCACTGGTGCCAGGAGGCGGGTGCTGGCATCGTCCCACTCTGCAAAGACACGTCCTGGCTTTGCAGGGAGCCACGTGTTGGGGGAACCCAGCTGGGCTCCATCCAGTCCCATTGCCTGAGCTCCTGCCACAGCCACCAGCCGAACGAACCGTGGAAAGCCTTGAAAAGGGTTTAGAAGGTTTAAAAGCTCAGCTGGCTGATGGAGAGACCTCGGGAAGAGGAATGCCATTGGGGTATAGCCAGCCCTGAGCAGGAGGCGTTACCATGCTATGGTTTTTTGAAGCTTTTTTTCTTTAATTTTGTTTACAGTCCCCAATTATCCTCCTCTTATTGAGCAGCCAGAGCAGTTCACACTTGCTTTTCTCCAGGCACAGCATCCCTCTGAGCCAAGTCCCAAGCCCGTTCATCAGTGCCACACAAGTCCCGCAGCCAACAAGTTCCCAAGACACGCACGGCATACAAAGGAAAGCGAAGAAATGCCGGAAGGTTAGACCCTGAGCTGAAACTAATCGTTCAATAAGCCGTGAACAATGCAGCGGCCGTGCAGCTTGCTTCTCTGCCTTTCATCTGCAGAAGGAAAAATAAGCAGCACGGAGAGAAGGGTGAGAGGTGCCAAGAACCAGGATGGGGTTAGAGACAGGGGCACGGGCAGGAGAGCCGGCATTGCAACCAGGACAGGGCTACGATGCTCTCCCCTAGTCCCGTAAAATCTCCGTCTGCTCTCACAAGTGAGTCACTTCACTGAGGATGTCAGTGCTTTGGTCAAGGAGGACTTGATTCATCTCTGAATAAATCACCAGCATGGTTCCAACAACATCAGAGTCTAGTCCACAAAGCAGATGAGAAATCAGACCTTACATTCAAGGCTATTATTCTGGCAATGGCAGCCTCTCATTCAGATTAGATTAATTGACAGGAATTTAAAAAAAAATGTTGATAACTCCAGACATACAGAACAGTTCTATTCATGCTGGAAAGAAGCCCAGATGTAACAGACTTGCACAGACACCCCCCAGCTCTCCCCTCTCCTCAGTGCAGTAGGTACCATCAGCAATTTCTTTCCTGATCCTTAATAAACTAAGGGCAGGATGGGATCTGAGGCACACAGTGAGACGGCATCCTAGCAGCCTTGGCACGAGAAGGATTGCTGGTCTTCCCCTGACTGCAAAAATTAACCAACTACCCAACATATGGGTCCCAAAGAGTCTCCTGCAGAGCCCCCTCCTCCTTCCGCCCCCTGCACCCCCCAAGCAGGATAATCCCCTTATTGTTATTTAGAGACACGGAAATGGGTCTGATCCACATCCTCAAAATCCTCATGTCTGGGAAGGGCTGAGGAAGACCAGAGATTAGAGATTCACCTCCTAGGACAGAGAAGAACTGAAAAGTCATATCCAGACAGCCCTGAAATCTGGGAGCATCTGAAATTTGGATCCAGACCCAAATTTCTCAGATGCAGCCCAGCTCCATCAGCAGGTTGTGTTCCCATAAGATGGGCTTGCTGCAACTTAGCAACTAACAGCTGACTGCCTCAATGAGCTCCAAGCTTAAGGAGAAAAAAAAAAAAAGAGGTTCAACTTCAAAACAAGGACAACCACCAACAAACACGGAAGAGTTCAGGCACATGAAACCTTGATATAAGGAAGAAATTTTTACAATGACAGTCATGAAACACTGGAACAGGTTGCCCAGAGAGGTGGTAGATGCCCCGTCCCTGGAAACATTCAAGGTCAGGTTGGATGGGGCTCTGGGCAACCTGGTCTAGATGAAGATGTCCCTGCTCATTGCAAGGGGGTTGGACTAGATGACCTTGAAAAGTTCCTTCCAACACAAACCATTCTATGGTTCTATGACATGCAGCAGTGCAATATCTCTCTGGTCAGGCGAGCAGCACCTGGAAAACTCCAGCAATTATCCTTTCTCCAGCTCTGAGTTACCAACCCTGAGGCTCTTGTACAGGTTGGTAACTCAAGGTTAAACATAACCCATCCTGCTCTGGACCCAAACTGGAGTGTCTGGCTTTTCTCTGTGAGTAAATGCACAGCACAGTCCAGAGCAAGTGAAATCATTGCAAGCATTCAGAGAAGCTTCCCAGTGCACAGCAGGGAGGTAACAACGTGGCTTTACACAAGCACTTGGGGAATGGCGTTGCCTGCACTGGATCCCACAGTATCACGGGACATGATGCTGCCCAACTGGATGGAGTTCAGTCAATGCAACTGGAAGGACGAGGGGTCTCACTGATGGAGGGATCACAGAGACAGAGAGGACCAGCATCTTTAAGTCATGATTGCCAACCCCAATCCCAACCCCACTCATGTGTCATGGAGAAGAAGGAACCCTTGAGTACAGGACCCAAAGATGAGATACACCAGCCTGAAGCAATCCTGCTGTCTCTCCTGCTCCATTCCTCCATGTCCCAGACACATTGAGGAGGAAAATCCCAGCTCAGACCCACCAGCTGGGGACTGGCAGGGAAGCAGGGGAACCCACCACAACCTGATCACGTCTAAGCAGGAGTGAGATGGCCATGACATGGTGAGATGGGATGGGGCACCAGCTCACCTTCCACAAGTCCCATCGTTTGGGATGTTTTATTGCAGACCAGAGAGCATCTCAAACGCTGCCTCCCACAAAATTAATCTCTCTTCCTGTCACACATGGTCTCAGTGTCACCGTACAAGGGCCACAAAAACACCTTTTATTCTTTCTCAGGGCCTGTCATTACTGAAAACAAGCAATCCTGGATTGCTTTGCTCATATTGCAAAATCAGTGCAAGATCAGATCCAGAGGGAACTGAAACCCGGTGAAATCTTTCTTTCTATCTTCCAACCCAGAAATGATCAGAAAATCCATCAATGTGCCCTGAAGCAGCCAGGAGTAGCTGGGAAGGGGAGGAGAGTTTGGGGCTGCAGGGCCTCGGAAGTAGGATGCTAATGCGATGCCTTGTGCTGTCCATGTTTCGGTGCCCAAACCTATTCTGAAGAAAACACAATTCTTGCTGGAATTAAAATTCCATTTTTTTCCCAACACTCCTGGGACCACACAGCTGAACCAAATCCAACTCTGTTGTTTTCCCAGGTGCCATGCTGTATCCCCAAATCCTTCCATGAATCAGCAGGAAACCTTATCGACGCGCTTGTTGCGGCAGCAGAATTAACTGCTGGGGCAATTTTACCCGAGCAACATGTCAATCCCATTTTCTATTATTAGGCATCTGTGCGTTATGTTCATTGATCCTGGGCACTAAATTCCCTCAGCAGTTAACAATACTTTCAACACGTGGACAATAATCCATGGGAAGCTTAAAGAATACTCAAGCGCAAGATTCCCAAAGGTCCCCAGGGTCTGTGTTTTCTTCAGTTTACACAGGCACATCGATATATCTCCTTAATTTCATTTCATTATTCCTTCTGTACGGTACAGATGTTCACCCTAGATTGACTAGAGGGAACTTTTTAATGACAGACAGGAAGATACAGCGTACACCACTCATTAGGTGTACCTTGTGTTTTGTGAGCTTGATGGTCAGTTTTCAAGACCAGAATTAAATTCCTTTGGTTTCCACAGGAAGAAAATGTAAGTGTTAAGGCCTCTTGTGGATGCAACGTGTGATTCCAAAGGGATCCTATTACAAAAGTCTAATTAATGTCCCATTACAAAATGAGATCCAATGAATATCCCCATTAGCTAAGCAAAGATGGGCAGAGATTTTAATATGCAAAATCAACAGTGAACAGGTAAATGGAATCTAAATGAACAATCCAAGGTAGACGAGAAGAGCAGACAGATACGAAGTAGAGGGATGGGAGATCACCTGGAGATCACAGAATCATGGTTTGGGTTGGAAGGGACCTTCAAGACCATCGAGTTCCAACCCCTGCCATGGGCAGGGACACCTCCCACTAGCCCAGGTTGCTCAAAGCCTCATCCAGCCTGGCCTTGAACCCCTCCAGGGATGGGGCATCCACAGCTTCTCTGGGCAACCTGTTCCAGTGTCTGACCACTGAGATGTAGCAACAGAAAGAGGCATAAAGTAACTTAGGAACAAGAGATGGATAATTGATGGATGGGTCATGAGATGGAAAAATGACAGTGATTGCACTGTGCGCAACCTAGACCTGTCCTGACTCTTAATCCCTTGGCATTCACCTACAAAGGGTGCTTGAACACCAGACCAGGTTCGCAGGAGGAAGCTGGAGAAACAGGAAAGAAACAGCTAGAGAAGTGAAGGTGCTTCCCCAGAAATGGACATCATCCCAATCAGGATCCTGACGTCTTAAAACCTCACCCTGGGATCTCACTCATCTACCAACAACCTGTAGAGAATGTTTAAACACCTACTGAACAGTACATTAGCGGTGAGGGACCAATTTTCCTGCCCACAGTGCTACTCTAAACCTGAAAGTGTTTCTCTTACTTCCGTAAAGTTATACCAGAAAATTAAAAAAATCACAACCTGGCCCATTAGAGCTCACATTTACCTTCTGTGCAGAATGCAATTTTCTTACATCTGTTCTAGCTAACAAGCAGATAGAAAGGGTGAGACACTGAAGGCAGAAAAGACAGGAACAGTAGCTAAATGATGGCTAATGGGCAGCTGATGGAGTAGAAGGACAGATGCAGAGAGAGATGAATAGAATAGATAAACAGGCATCAGACCCCAATCTCCCAGCAATTACAGTCTGCTCTGGAAATCCTCATCTACTGTGGTGTCACTCTCCAATCATTCCAGTTAAATTAGTTATTATCCCTCATTTGTGTTTGTCCCCAGCGTTATTTTGGTGGCACGGATCAAAGAAACACTGTGGGCTTTAATGCGGCGTGTGTTTCGAAAAAGTCAAGGCATTAGAAAGTGCTCCCCAGTCTAATGCATTCTCGTCTCGTGCTAGAAAGTGGATCTTTAACTTCTAATTAGCGCGTCTCAGGATCTGTCCAAACAACCGTGCCATGTCTCTCCTTGCAAACACAAACAGATGAGGTTCCCCAGGGACTCTGCGCCAGCTCGACACCTACGAGGGGTAGCAGTGCTATCACAATTAATAAAGCATGAGCAGGCGCTAAGCAATGCTGAATCCAGCTCTGTAACTGCAACACAGTTGTTTGTACTTTATTTCCCCTTCCCCACTTGATTTCTTAAAGAAAAAAAATCCCTTCTGCAACTGTACTCAAAAAAAGAAAAGGATGAAGAAGGAAAAAAAAATCTCATTAGATGTTCAATTTAAAACTCTATCAGTGATTAAGGTATTTTATGGACTGATCGCCTGCCAAATGTTATGATTTAAATCAAAGCTGCTCCAGAATTCTGCATGAGCCTTCATGGAGATACAGGGTTTGGGTTTTTCCCCGTTGCTTTGGGAACAGTCACTGGCTCAGATGTTATGCTCTGAATGGCCAGGAAATTCTTTACGGTGAGCGTGGTGAGATCCTGGCCCAGGTTGCCCAGAGAAGCTGTGGGTGCCCCATCCCTGGAGGGGTTCAAGGCCAGGCTGGATGAGGCTTTGGGCAACCTGGGCTAGTGGGAGGTATCCCTGCCCATGGCAGGGGGGTTGGAACTCGATGATCCCACAGTGCAAAGGAATCAGCATTTATTTTTATATATTAATGATGTGAAGCAAACAGAAATGTGCAGGGCATTCACCAGCATCAGCTGCTTGTGGATGTGTAAATGGAACGAGTCCTGTGACTGTCGTTGCACCACACACAACAGCTGGGACAAGAACTGAAATGAAAGGAGATGGCGCTGCGTTGTCTTCATTATCAGCCAACCTACAGGATTGCAGGGCCAAGAGAGGCACTTGTGGCAAAGGGATCCCCCAAAAAAAGAGAGAAAGGGAACAGCAGCAGTCTTGAGGTCCCAAGGAAGAACCATTTTATCCACAGGAATGTCATCCTCCCCTTCCAACCACATACCCCCAAAAACATACTATCAGCAGTAAGGGTGATGTCTTTCAATCCCAAAACTCAAAGAGAAACACAGCTTTATGGATAGAAGTGCATCAACTGCAAGAGAGGATGATTTGGGGACAAAAGATAGGTTTGTCAGGATATGGATGGTGTCACTCAAACTAGAGAGGACCATGCACAGCAACGTGGCCAGAGATCCGCTGTGACCGGTCTGACCCAGTGAGCTGGGAGGGCTAACTATACATTATCTTCTAATTTCACAGCTTAATTTAGCAGCCCAAACTATCTTCAGATCCTAGACCACAGCAGAAAGGTCTGATTGGGAAGATGAAGCCAAACACCCTACAATCCCCACCTTGACTGGATCTGAGGCCAGCCCATCCAAACTGGGAGGAACCTCTAGACCTTCAATGTCTAGAGCATCCTCACACAAGCACAGCTTGGATTCCCGGATCTCTTTTAGGGTTGTCACTTTAAAGACACAAAAATTTAAAACTGGTCTTGAACAAACAGCCTCTTCATGTTCAGGATGAGTCTGCACAGAGCTGGGTAGCTCCAGTAAACCCAGAGGCCCCAGTGCAACAGGCCAGACCCATCAGAAATTGCCCAGGGGACAGCTATAATCTGCTTTCTGACATGCAGAAGGCCCATAAACAAATGATTACACTTCTGTGCCTGAGTTTCCCTAATTTGCAAAATGTTGATAATGATCGGGGCTAATTGAAAATTTCCCATCAAGCATTATTAGGATGGGGAACAGGGGTTTTGAATGAACCATTTGAAAAAAGCCCAATTTCCCCCATGTATCTGATTTTTGACAGCAAAACAAGCAAACAGAAAAACAAAAAAACCACTAAAACCATCTTAAGTCTTTGGATAAAAAGACAACATTTTCCACAGGAAACCCCTACAGTTTCCTGGATAAGTCAATGACCTTCTAGGCTTCATAAAGGCTTCTGATGTTTCTTTTATTGCTCTTTGAAATAATTACAGATGCTCAAATGGAAGGCTCACTAGAGCAAGCTTTATTTTAAATGTTCATGCCATGAGTTCAGTCTCAGCCAATGATGTAGGGAGAGGACACTTCATTCACTAATAAGAGGGACATCCAGATGATGAAAAAACTGCACAAGAATGGCCAAACCCTCTCTTTTTTACATCTGATCCCAGCAGGTTTTTAAATAGCAGTTGCTGGCAGGGAGCAGGGCAAGTCTAAACCCTTCTGTCATTGTGTTTTCGTGAGGACTTGGTGGCTACATCTGTAGATAAACAAATAAACCAGATCACAGCTTATTCCCTAGCCCCTATACCAGCTCATATCTGCACTCTTACCAGCACAGGAGCTGCATCGACACTGCTGACTGAGGATGAGCTCCAGCCCAAGCAACCCCAAACCATATCTGGTCATCAGCTGGGAGCTGGGAACTAAACTTTGAGGACAGGCATGGGTCAGACCTTGTGCCTGGTGGACCTTCCGTCCCTGATGTAGCCTGGAAAGCTGAGCCAGGCTGGGACATCTATCCAGCCATCAGTGTGGATGGGAGACTTCAGCAAACCATCAGCAACCTCAAATTTGAAGGTTGGTGCACTTAACACCCACTTAAAATGACTCCGGCTGCTGCACCTACACTGACCTTCCACCCAGCCAGGACTAGTCTTCATTACAGTTTAATTGCGGAGGTGACCAGAGGGTCTGGGGCCAGCAGTGTCACTTCAATTAAGCTGACTGCCCTATCCCTTTATAGCCTGTGTTTTGGGAGAGCAGGGCCACTGAGAAACACGAAGGGCAGGATGATGCCCCAGTTGGCTACATCATTGGACTAACAAAAACACATAATGATGTACAGCAATGCTACCAAGCAGTTAATTATGTAGAGTAATTAGCAAAGCCCTGATCAGATGCATGAGCAGAAACTAACTGAAGGCATTGGGAAGACTTCTACCAACACGAGGAGATGTTTTGGACCAGACACCAAAAGACACATTTATGTATTATTGAGTTTTAGACACCTACATCCTTCCCTGCAGTATGCCTTCAAGCCTGGCCTCTAGGATTTTTGCAGCCTAAAAGGAGCAGAGAGGCTGGAAAATCCAAGAGAAGAAATATCACTGACAAGGGCTGAGGTTTCAAGGAAAATTGGCTCTGGTGGGACTGGATTTGCTGTTGCCTGAGAACTCGGGATCCTCCTGTTAAGGACGGACCTGATCTGAAATCCCAGCTCCCACCTGCGTCGCAGGAAAGTTTAGGTCTGAAACCATGAGCTACTGCGCTCTGCAGCTGGAAATCAGAGTTATGTGGGACCCCGACTTCTGATTCACAGTAAATCCCACAAATCTGGGCTTCTGCTTGTGTTTGTTCAACTGGATAAAATGTCACATTTGGAAACTTCCTGCGAGTGAGACTATGAGGCTTGATTACTGTCAGTGGGGAGGCTTCGCTTTGATTTTCTTTTAAATGAGCATGGCAGAAAAAACACTCCTTACAAGACAAAAATTCATTAAAAGCGTCAAACTACACAATCTTGATTAAAAACAAATCAGTCGCTACCTTTCTCTTCTTTAGCTCAGAAGCCCCGCATCAAAATCAATAAGCCCTCACAGAAAGTTTTGACGTGGAAACATGTTGACTTGTTTCAAAAACAAATCCACTGGAAAATTACAGATCTGCTTGAAAACATGGTGCCAGCTTGTGTCCAAGGCTAAAGGGAGGTTTTGAAAATGCTACAGAGCAGTCACTCTCCACTCTGGCATTGGGATCTTGTTGGGAATCCATCAAACACAGAGCGGACTTGTGTTTCCATCTCCTTAGGTAGAATCATAGAACCACAGAATGGTTTGAGTTGGAAAGGACCTTCAAGATCATCAAGTTCCAACCCCCTGCCATAGGCAGGGACAACTCCCACTAGCCCAGGTTGCCCAAAGCCTCATCCAGCCTGGCCTTGAACCCCTCCAGGGATGGGGCATCCACAGCTTCTCTGGGCAACCTGGGACGCTTCCTTCTGTTGGCTTCTATTGCTTGCTTACACTGAAAAAAACCCTCTTTCAGATGAGAAATTCTATGGAATTGGATCCAGAGGTCCACCAGAGACCCCTCCCAACCTCATTTTTTCTACGATGTGTGGAAGTCCCACTATATGGATATAAAGCCCCCTCCTCCAAAAAGTTCACAGCATCTCGGTGCTTGGCAATACGGTGCAGGGACTGGCAAAGGGGTATTTATCCCAATCCACACTGATATCTGGGAGTAGTTGGTTACCGATCATCATTTGTGCAAGGTACAGTTGTATAAAATTGGTGGCCAACCAGGATTCACCTCCCACCAGCACAGGTCACCTGCAATCCGAAGAATTACAGGACAGATTTGTCGTTGAAGAAGAAATTATCAGGCAAATTTAAAAGAAATGTGAAATTTCCAGAGGGGAAGGGAGAAGGGGGGGGGGGGGGGGG
>WKFP01015311.1:857759-903440 GCA_011057875.1 Pterocles orientalis | reverse complement strand
AACTGTGTATCACCTATTCTCTCCCTCCTTTGGGGCCACTGGCTGGGAGTGGGCTGGGCCTTTGGCCATCAGGTGGGGAGGGGTAATATCTCTGTGTATCACATTGCATCTTTGTATATAATATTATTTCTAATATTATTGTAGTTTAGTTATTAAATTGTCCTTATCTCAACCCACGAGTCCTCTTTGCCATTTACCTCTTTAATTCTCTCCCCTATGATTGGGTGGGGGCAGGGACTGTGTGAGCGGGTGTGTGTGGTTTGGCCCCCAGCCAAGGGCCAACCCATCACAGGGGTTTTTTTTCAAACACCCACATTACAGTAGTATCTCTACACTTCTTGCTACCAAATGTTATCCCATGCTGGATTTTATGGAGAATATATTACATAATTAAAAGCTGTGTTGAACTAAGACCTTGCCTTAAAAGCAACGTTCCCGCAAACTGTGCCCCCAGCTCCCAAGTAGCCCAGTAGTCTAGCCAAAGTGATCACTTCTTTCATCAAACTTTCTGCACAGCAAGAAATGACAAATGAAACCAGACCTCGGCACTTTCCATTTTGCCTTGTTTCTCTGGGAAGAAACTCAAAATCTGCTGTAACTTCTCTACAAGATATCCATACGAACCCCTGGATCCTATGCATGATCATTCCAAAACACAGCGCATTTCATCCAAAGAACCAAATGTACTCATGGAAACTACGCAGCCAGCACAAAACCACAACTCTACCACAAAATGAACTAAAACAGATCACAAATTGAGCTGATTTTTCACAGAAAATATTCTTTCTCTGATTTTTTAACTCCTGACCCTTATCCTTATATCTTCAAAACCAATTTGGGAAACTAAAATTCCTGGTTCCACCAAAATTAAAAACCATGAACTACCCAGAGCCATTGGTTTTACGGTCATCTACAGATATGCAGATGGCATCTCCCTTCTGCACTGGTACTAAAAAACGTTTTTTCTCTTTCCCACTATGTCTGTGGACCTGCCTCCTCCACTCTTTCTACCACCCTTCTCGGCTTTTCAGATGCAAATTTCTTTCCTCACTAAACTGAAGGCTTAATTAGATTAAACGAAGAACAATAATTGTGTCTAACTAGTATTTAACTGGGATTTCACTGCTTCTTTTTGAGATTTCTTGAAGATATTTCTATACAAAACTGGGTGCCCATTTCTTTCCAGTTCTATCTGTTGATTCAATAGAAGATATTTTACTTCTCCTTGCAGACCCGACACACTCATATCCTTCGGTCAGACTGGATACAGCATCACTGTGGCTAAATCCACATCAGTCATTTAGAAGATCACACATACAGGGTTATTGTACCCACCACTTTTGTCTTTGGGTTGCTTTGTATACAGTGGAAGTGGACACAACTAAATAATAAATTATAGAATCATAGAATCATGGAATGGTTTGGGTTGGAAGGGACCTTAAAGATCATCGAGTTCCAACCCCAGTGCCATGGGCAGGGACACCTTCCTTAGACATGTAATTGTCATCATTGTATTCTGTGTTTATTTTGGACACCCAAAGGTCCTTCAGAGGGATTTCCTTAGGAATACCAGTGAATTAAGGTTATTCTCAAAAAAAACTGAACACAAACACTAGTGGTAGAAGGGTTATTGGTGAAACAGGCAAACTCTGAAGGTCAAGAGAGCCATGTAGCTGGAGCAGAGCAGTTCAAATAGCTTCACTCCTCACCTCCACGTTCAATGTCTGGATGCAGTACATATCTCAGACATTTCTACCCTTGAGATGCACCCTGGCTGCAGCAGTTTTTCTAGGTAAGCCACAGCGGCCCTGTCCTTGGCAAAAACTTTGCAGGATCCATCGGAAGCTAGAAGCTACTATCAGACCCAGACAGAGACAACCACATCCCTCTTTGATGTTACCTCAAACATTAATTGTTAATAAGAAAACCAGCAGCTGGCTGAGGTCCTTCCTGACTCTCTTTTCCCATCCTTTTCTGCATGCTTAGGTCTATGATGAACTTGGCAAGAACCCCTTAAGGGAGGAATGGACATTGTTTGGGATCCTCCTTTAAGCAATCTGTAGGGATTAAAGGTGGTACTCTGAATAATGCAAAACATCAACGAGATACCAGTGCTTCTCTCTCCCCCACCAAAAAAAGCCATGGGGGGCTTTTTCTTTGCAGAAAAAGTCAGCCATATTTCTGAATTTTGTCTGTAACACTCTCCATAACACCTTCCTGACAATAGCTCCAGAAATGGGGTACAATGGAGAAGCTGGTTTGTGCCAGAAGGCTTTGCTGGGGAATACAAGTGAAAGGAGACAGGATTCATAAACCTCTGGATAATCAAAATTAGATTAAATTCTTGTGTAGGACCCGATTCAAAAAAAAAAATGTAATTATGATGAAATACAGCAAAAGCATTTCTTACAGGGGTGTCTTATCTTGAAAGGTCCCCAAGTGACAAGTGGCATGTGGTTTTCTCCAGGATGGGATGCAGTGAATGCATGATGAACCTTGCACACACGACAGATTATTTTCTATTTTCTCTGGAAAGAGGGGAAGCAGGAAACAGAGAGAAACAGAAGAAAGAGACTGCAGCTGGGCTAGGACACGTAGGCTTATCCTCCCTGTCTCTCAGTGCCTACAGATCAAATCACCAGGCAGCTCCACAGGATCTTGAGCAAATGTGTTAGAGTCGAAGAGAAATCATTGCAAGTAGACATAATGTACCCTGTCCACAGGGGAATGTACCCTGTCTGGCAAATTTAACTTCTTGGTACCTCTATGGGCTTTTTAGGAAGATAGTCAGACAGATATCAACCATACCTGCCTTTGGTCAGCTATAAGACCAGACAGGGAAAACACTGACTCTGATTCACAGTAAAGCCTCCTTATTCTGCCCAATGCTCTAAAACAGTTATTAAAAAAAAAATGAAATAGTCGATCACTGTCCTGTTATCCAGAATGGGGTAAGGTGGCCTCAGCACAATAAAGGATTGACACAGCTGGGGCAGCTGACCCCAAGTGACCAAAGGGATATTCCATACCATATGATGTCATGATCAGCATATAAAGCTGAGGGAAGAAGAAGGAAGGGGGAGATGTTTGGAGCAATGGCATTTGTCTTCCCAAGTAACCGTTACAGGTGATGGAGCCCTGCTGTCCTGGAGATGCCTGAACACCTGCCTGTGATGGGGAGTAGGGAACAAATTCCATGTTTTGCTTTGCTTGTGTGCAGCTTTTGCTTCAGTTATGAAACTGTCTTTATCTCAGCCCACGAGTTTTCTCACTTTTACTCTTCTGATTCTCTCCCCCATTCTACCTGGGGGTAGTGAGCAAGCGGCTGTCTGGTACTTAGTTATGTCTGGGGTTAAACCACGACAGTTGGGTTCACATAGGACACTCAAAACAGAGAATAATTCCCTGAACAAAACTCTCATCTTCTCTTTCTCTCCTTGTTCAACTAACTCACTGAGGCCCCTGGTCCTCACACTAACCTGGAGTACATTTGCCTTTCCAAGACAGACTGATGGACTCGGAGACGGATGAATTTCTGTTTGATGTGCCCGCATGAAAGCAGGGCTCAGCAAAGCCGTTTTAGAATGCTATGCTCCGTGCTGGCTTCCTCCACAGGATAAAGCAGACTTGCCACCTCTCCCTCCTGTGGTTTGGAGCAGCCAGTGCTTGTTTACAAAGTTTCTGCAGTTTTGCTTAATTTAGAGCAGGCTCTTCTGGTGAGTGTCACCAGTTCCACTTGGCTGGCTTTGATGAGCGCAATGTGACTGCCGGGAACTGAGACAACCCTTTCAGAGAGCTCTGTTTCTCTGTGTCTTTTTCTCCCTAAAGCATTTTTTGGGTGAAAGGAGGAGAGAGGAGAGAATACTGTCGGATTGAACAGTGCATAGTCATTTGGAAACTGGCCTCAGGAGTGGGTCACTGCCTCAGGCCTGAGTGACCAGAGGCATTCAAGTCCTTGCTTGACAACAAATAGCTTAAAGAATACAACATTTTCATCTTCAGAGAAATCAGTGATCAGTCCAAGTCAGATGCTTCCAGAGGCATCCTTAGAACAGTTAAAATAGAAGTTTCATCTTCCCTCTTTAAAGATGGTTTGAACCAAGGCACGGAAAATACAAATATTTTCCCTTAAATCCCACAGACTTGGTAACCAACGCTCAAACAGAAACCCCATCTCCTGCTCTCTGCCTCATCCCTCATGGTTTCACATGTCGCTTTTTACACTCTCTTTATAAAGGCACCATCACGCTAAACATTTGATGTGCTGGCACTGGCAAGGTCAATGGCTCCAAGTCTCGTGTCTCACATGCTCTTTACACTTGTCCTCAAAGAGGAAAGGCAAGAAACTCAGCTCAAAGCAAAGATGCAAGTCTTACACTCAACACAGTGACCAGTAACAACCCTCTATCTTCTCCAGGTATCTATGATGTGCTACAGCCATGCCCTGCCTGTACAAACACAGGTTGTTGCTCCTCTCTGACACTAATACGCATTTGCAACATCAACTGCAGACTCCTTTTGCTCTGGAGTCCCATGGATCCCATTTGGCCAACCAGATGGATCCAGCTGGCTGGCCAGGTCTTTGATCTTGCTGCCCAGATGAGACCAGTACATAGGGTCCCAGTATGAAAAACAGGTCATGCTACCCTCCTAAATAAAGATAAACCAGTACTTTGGGCTCAGTGGGGTCTCTGCCATCGTTCCTCCTCCACCCCAGGAGCTCAAACATAGCCTCATCATATGACCATGTTTGGTCTCCTGGTCTGAAAGAGAAGAAACTTCACAAGTTTGCAAGAGTGGATAGTTGGAAAACGCATGACATGAGCCAACTTAGGAGCAGGTCTCCATGAGAGCAGAGCTGGAAGCAGTGGTGTGGAAGGGAAGGATGCTGGCAGGAGATAGCCGCAGCCCCCTGAAGATCGAGGGAGTACTAATGAAGAGAAGAAATATGTCGAGAACCAAAGTAAAAAAGCATCCGAGTCCACAGCTGTAGGCTGGGGACTTCTTTTGTTTTGAAAAGCTGTCCACCTCCACTGACTTGATTAAGGAGTATTAATTAGCCAAGCAGAGAGCACCAGTGAATAAACTGAGCAATGTTTGCCCATTGTCCACAGAAGAACAAAACCTGCTATGATTGTTTTGGGAAAAAAGGGGATACAGCTAGAAACCAACGTAGTCCTGCTCCGTGACATGTCTCTGTCTCTCTCCCCCCCCCTCTTTCTCTAACCAAATACTTAAGAGAAGCTCAGTAAACTACAGCCCTTTTCTTCCCTCTGGCAGACAGTATTTCCTCTTTATTCACAATGACTGTAATTGTATTATTTCCATAACAACAGACTGTGAGATCAGAGAGCTGCAGATGAGGAGCTGAAAAAAAGAAATCAGACAGGTAGATGGTTTTAACCTCTCTGCGTTCTTCTGTGACGGATGCGACTTCTCAGGAGAAACAACACCTAAACTGCCCCATGAAACATCACTGGAGCTACACCAATAGACCCCAACCAAGACCCCAGCTCATGCTCACAAACACCTAAGGAAGGAGTGGGACAACATGCAGCTTTTCTGCAGCTGATTCCAGGGCTAAACGAGGAGATGGAGTCTGACATATACAAAATCTCTTTTAGCAAGCCCCTTCTGTATGCACCAAATATTAAGCACATGCTTTGATTTGTGTGATGACCATCGTCTTTATGTAAAAGGTGGAGTAGGTCGGCATCTCCCCAGAAAGCAACAAAGAGCCTCTTTCTCTGGAGAGAGCGTGTGGGGAGAACGCACAGCTCCTGAGCAGGAGCATCCACCCCAGCTCAGCGAGTTGCAGAGCATCAATGCTCTGTAAAGGAATGGTAAGTGACAGGAGAGGATGTCCCCTCACAAAGCGAAAGCTGCCTCAGCCCTCTCCCGTTATAATTTTGTCCCTTTCGTTTCAAGGCTTTGAAACCACTTTACATTGCCACTGGGGGAGAAGGGAAGAGGGGAGAAGACATACTGGCAAGACCAATGATCAGCCCCTTATGAGGCAGGGAACATTAATGAACGCCAAGAGCTGAACTAAGGAGCATCAGAGTTCATAGCCAGAGGAAGGGGATATATTTTGTCCCGAGAAGCTGTCCACCTTGACTGGAGTGAGCAGAAACAGTCGTCACAGGCTCCATGAGCAAAGAGACAACAGGTACCAAGGGCTATTTCCCAACTTGTCCCCAGTCACGCAGAACGGACACATGCAGGAAGCTCAGACAATGTTGGCTATGTCCCCTCTTCACCTTGATACTGAACATGATGATACCAGCACCCATGTAGCAGGAGCCAGACTCATAGGACACCTTGGGACTTCAGCCAAGGTGGGTTCCCATGACGTTGGCCAGCACAGAGCCATGGATTTTGCATGAGCAAGTTAGTAGTAGTTTTAGGTTAACGGTTGGACTCAATGATCTTAAGGATCTTTTCCAACCTGAATTATTGCATGGTTCTAAGATTCATGCGATCCTAAAGGTCTTCTCCAACCTAAACGATGGTATGGTTCTATGATTCATGCAACAGGCTGTGGTGTCCTTAACATTTATGCAGAAGCAGAACAGATAATTTTTCACCCTACCTCATTCGCAGTCAGAGTTTTCCACAGCGAATACCAGGCACACACAATTAGCTTGAAAATAAAAAAAAATATCTCTAAGACGCATCCGATCAGAGAGATGACTGGCTATTTTGTGTCTTTCATTTAGGGACTGGGTAAGAGGGAGGGGGTGAGAGGTGTTTTTAATAACTAATTAGATAGCTTTCTCAAGCAGTCATTAAATTCAGCTAATTATCCCATGGTCTGAGTAAAAAAGAAGAAAATCTCTCCCTCCGGATTATTCCAGCGCTAGTGAAAAATCTTCAAGGCCAACAAGTTGCCACTTTCAAACTTTGAAAATAAACTCTAGGAATTAACCTCACATTGGGATTCTCATCGCATCATTTCTGCCTTGCAAATGCTTCCTAAGCCATCAGAGGTGAGTGGGCTTCCTGATGAGCTACACCTAAAACAAATGCTTTTAAATCTAGGGGTGGTAGAGGCCCCATCCCTGAAAACATTCAAGGTCAGGTTGGATGGGGCTCTGGGCAACCTGATCTAGTGGACGATGTCCCTGCTTACTGCAGGGGGTTGGACTAGATGACCTCCATGGTCTCTTCCAACTCAAACTATTCTCTGATTCTATGATTCTAAATGCTGAAGTGATGAAGGTTATAAGTGTTACTGGTCTTTGTGTCAGGGTTTAGTGTGGGTCTGGAGGAGCAATCAAAAAAAACAGGTATTGTGATGGACCTCGACAGCACCAGCAATGTCTGCTGGAGCTGTGACTATCAGCTCAGCCCGTCTGAGTTGTGTTTCTGTGACACAGGAGATACTCAACTGAGTGGTTTGGTTCAGGGGTGAAGCAAGAGCCAAAAAGATGAACACCCTGCACCCCTGCTCTGGCAGGCAGCACTTAGTCACAGGCAGCTTGACACCAGTCCTGAATAATCTTATCATTTTGTGCTAGCACTTGTCATCTGAGAGGATGGATGCAGCTCAGCCCCTCTCATGTAGTGCTCGTGGCAGTATTGACCTGTGCTGACTAGTTAAAGGCAACAAAATTCAGACTCCTTGAAAATATTGGCACAGAGCCTCCTGGAATATGGTTGTGAGCCTTCATTCTAAATCAAATTAGTCATTCAATATTTCTTCATCACCTGAAGGATTTTCCTTTTGAGATCTGTGTTGTTTATAAAATCCATACCTTGCTGCTCCAGGCACTTCTGTGAGACAAGTCAACAGCTGAGCATCAAACCAACATTTGCAGAAGAGCCTCTTGCACTGCCCTGGATTTTGGATCATCAAGAGCCAAGAAACTGTGCACCCCAAGGATTACATTATGTCAGCTGAAACCCCTTTTGACTCTGGAGAAAAAGAATATCCCCATGTGGGCACGCCCCAGAGTTGGAAGCCCTCCTCAAGGCTCTCCTGATGTCCTTCAAATAGAGAAGATGGCATCACAGGACCAGCGCAGGGTTCTCTCAAGACTCTTCATCAGCACATGCAAAAACCAACTCTGTCCCAAGGAGGAGCAGGGCTATATGACAAACCCTGGTGAAACACAGAATGGTTTGGGTCGGAAGGACCTTAAAGATCATTGAGTTCCAAACACCCTGCCATGGGTAGGGACACCTCCCACTAGCCCAGGTTGCCCAAAGCCTCATCCAGCCTGGCCTTGAACCCCTCCAGGGATGGGGCATCCACAGCTTCTCTGGGCAACCTGGGCCACTGCCTCACCCCCCGCACAGGAAAACATTTCTTCCCAAGATCTCACCTCCATCTCCCCTCTTCCAGCTCAAACCCCTTCCCCTCGTCCTGTCCCTGCCCCCCCTGATCCAGAGCCCCCCCAGCTCTCATGTAGCCCCCTTTCAGCACTGGAAGGTGCTGGAAGGTCTCCCCGGAGCCTTCTCTTCTCCAGGCTGCACACCCCCAACTCTCTCAGCCTGTCCTCGCACGGGAGCTGCTCCAGCCTCGGACCATCTCCGGGGCTCCTCTGTACCTGCTCCAACAGGTCCATGTCTTGTATCAGCTCACTAGCTTAAACCTACAGGGAACTCTGAATAGTCATTTTAAAGATTACAACCTATCTTCCAGCGGTTCCAATTACGTGGTAAGGAGAGCCACAGAAGAAGAGGGTCACTACTGACCAAGGAATCTGTGTATGAATTTGCAGAATGGAGTTGAGAGCAACCTATGAGGGTTCCAAGACCACTAACCATCAGACTAGAGCCACAGAAGCAAAGCACAGGGTACTTGGCAGGTTGTTAGAATCTTTCACAGGGACAAACTGAACCAGCGAAGCTTATTCATCATGAAAAAAATAGCATATTGACTTACACTCCCCAAAGAGAAAGGCATTAAAACAAGCAAACAAATAAAAACATTGCTCAAAAAAAAAAACCAAAACATAGGATTTGTACTGTGTAAAATTAGTTGCAAATCCCTCGACCGCTGGGGGATTCAGGTAAACAGAACAAAAGCAAGGTCCTACTTAGGAACCCAGTGGAAATAGAGGAGCTGGAATTTCCCCATTCTGAAGCAAATTACTCCGTATTTTTTTTACGAGCAGAAGTCAAGACACTGATCTTTCTCACAGCTGAGGACTGATTCTCCTCCCTACATCCTCCATAGCCTCTGTTTGCCACACTGAAGCAGGGAAGGAATAACTATCAGCTCATTAACACTTTCTTTCTGCAACACCCAGGAGTTCCTGGGGATTTCCCATTTGACTGCTCAGCTCAGGAAACCCGAGGAGGTCGTTGACATGAGAGGATGTGGCTGCAGGACAGAGACCTCCTCGTCACCTGAGCAGCAGGGAAAGAATCATAGAATCACAGGATGGTTGGGGCTGGAAGGGACCTTTAAATTTCATCTAGTCCAACCCCCTGCCATGGGCAGGGACACCTCCCACTAGCCCAGGTTGCTCAAAGCCTCATCCAGCCTGGCCTTGAACCCCTCCAGGGATGATACTCCCTCATAGACCACAAATCCAGACAAAATGAAGAGTGAGGGTATCTCTGGGAGAGGTGAAGCAAACCCAGAGCCAACCCCAGAGAAAGCTTCCAAAGCAAAGCATGAGAAGTTTTTGAGCTCACATAGCATAGGTCACCTAGGGCAGAAGAGAAACCATGGCTGCTCACCTTGCCGTCTCTCCTTCAAGCTCCCCAGCAGAACCGGGGGAGCTGCAGGAGGGGGTTCAGGCTGTCCCCAGGCAGTCTGACCAACAGCCCAGCCATCATGTCCAAGCAGGCATTTAAGGACATCATTTAGAGCCCTCCAGCCCCAGGTTTGAAAACGACCCATCTGTTTGTTTGCAGTCAACGTGCAATGGTCCTCAAAGCAGCCCAGGAGGAGAAATCAGCTTTGGGGCCGCTGTGTTCTGCAGAAGGTCTGCAGGGAGCAGGACACCAAGGGACAAGGGCCCCGGAGAAGAGCTTTAACAGCAAAAGACACAGAAGATCCTGGCCAAGAAATAGGGAAAGGGATGGAGAGGAGACCAGTAGAGTAGGCTGAGGGTGCCTAAATACGGGTGCTGATGCAGGTGATCTGGTTTCCATTTAAATCTTTTCATTCAAAGCTGAGCCTGGAGTGTAATTCAACCTCCTTCATTAATGCCTGTGACCAATTCAGCACATTTCCAAGACATGGATGTCCCAGAAGATTTCTTGTGAGCCCATGGACTTTGTAAAATGGGCTGGTAAGAGGAAGAAGAGAGGGAGTTTGTTGAATTCTCTCTCTTTCTCTTTTTTTTTTTTAAATACTCGATCAACCTGCAGGCTGAGAAAACAATAAAAAAATATAGACTCCATTAAGCTACTTAGAAGAAAAATCACTGCCTCTGGATCGATGAAGCCTGCCAATTTTCTGCCAGTCGCACTGTATTTGTTCTAGTCTGAGGAAGAAAGGAGTAGAAAGGGGGAAAAAAATATACTAATAACAGAAGGAAAACAACTCTGTGAAACACACGGAAATAACATGAGCTGCTCTGATTGCATTTCCCGGCAGCTAGTCCTTGGATTGTGTCCTGCAGAAGAGAGAAGGATGTAATGCAAATATGTAATGAAAGCAAAGTAAATGCGCAACTCACACCTTCCCTCCCCTAAATAAAAAAATAAATAATTCCTGGAAATTGAGGGAGAATTATTTGTCTCTTCATGAGATACATGTGCCTGAAGGCGGTGTGTTTGCAGCTGGGAAAGAACTGATCTTTCCTCCCCATTCACACCAGCTCCCTCCACTGTTGTGGCAGGTGAGGATTCTTCCAGCATCCTCGTGTTGACACCAGTCTCTGCATCCCAGCACTATGTGTTGTTGACGTCCTGGCTTAGTAGGTGTTGGAGGGGAAAACATTTTATTTTGCATCCCATTTTCTAGTAGAACATCCACCAACGACCTCTTTGAGGAGTCTCCTGCAACACAGGCGGTCTTCCCTGCTTGAGAGACGAAATCTTCTGACAGTATCTGAAGTGCTATGGACATGCCGCTGTGTACAGAATTGCCACCCACCCCAAAAAGCAACGGTCTCCCTAAAGATAATCCAGAGAACTGTGAGAAGACCGATCAAGGTCATGGCAAAAAATTTGCTCACGAAGAGGGATCGGCACAGGCTCCAAGATTGTACATTTCAGAGAGGAGATGAATGTGAAGGGATGATAAAGGTATATTAGAAAATGATAGAGGGATCTTTTGTTCTTTCTGTCTCATAACACAAGAGAAAGGACAATTCCACAAGAAAAAAAAAATGGAATTAAAAATGGGGAATTATAAAAGAACTGCTTTTTCCCTGTGATGTATCATCATGAGAACTTTCGGTGCAAAGAGCCTGCCGAGCCAAAGGAAGAAGCTGATATATTTATTCAGCCTCACCCCTGGGTACCACTAGAGCTGCAGAGATTACAGGAAATAAGGCTGGAAAGGACTAGGGTGTGCCAGGGGCCATATCCAGCCTGCAAATCAAGCATCAATCCGTACCCTAATGCATGGGATGGGACCAAATCACAGCCTGTATATGACATCGCATTTCCCAAATTTTCTCCTGATTTCTGGTGTGTTCCTAGCACAGAAAAAGAGAAGAAAATCCCGTGTCCCTCTGTGAGACAGTGGGGACAGTGATTTATGGTGTTACACGTTGCACAGTAGGAAGCAGGGCTGCCACGGGGGTAAGGTCTGCAACCCTGGGTCAGTGTACACCCAAGAGCAGAGTCAGCTGCCATTAACTTCTATCCTTTGGTTAATGCAATAGCAGCTGGGTTTTGGGGATTTTGGGGGTTTTGGGGTTGGGTTGTTTTTTTTTTCCTTTGGTCATACTGGATAGAGACTCCTCTCATAGAAAAGGACAATGGCAGACAGGTCTGGAGGAGGTAACAGCACCGACCAGTCCAAAACACCTGGGCTGCAGACCACCACTCCAAGATATTTCCTTCTAGCTTTAAGCAGTCAGGTTCCTTTTGCCATCTGGAAATATATGACTGCAGTGACCTGTCCCTCCTGTAATGTGTCACTGTGGCGGTTTCACACTTTGCCTACCCTCAGTCCCTGTATACCTCCAGGCATGGGCTGGATGATTTCTCCCAAGAACCAGGAGGAACCAGGGGTGGAGGTAGGTGGCCACCCTTCTGTTTTTCATCTCTGAACTTTCACCGCTTTCCAGCTATTCCTTCTGGCTATTTATCATCTCCTTCTGCCCAGAGGCAGCTGGAGATTGCCACAGCTCCAAACTCTCAAAGTCCTCTGCAAGCTGGAGCTGAACCGCCTTGCCTGCAGCATCCATCTCCCGGTCCTTACAGCCCCATCTCCCCGACCTCGCTCAGCCCACAGCAGCAAGAAAACCTTCGATCCGACAGCGAGGGCAAGCCTCAGGCAGCATTTCTCCTCTCCATCCCAGAGAGCCGTGCACAGAAGCCAGAGAGGCTGGCCAGCTGGGACAGAGCTGGCAGCAGCAGCCTGAAGGCATGCAGAGAAGTCAGCGGTGATGGAAAAACAGCAGAACCGCACTGGGGTTGGAGGAGGAGAGGACAGCTCTGATAAATTCCTCCTCTCCCCTCCACTACCCCTGCTCGGTCAGCAACTCGCCCAGCTCCCAGCTGTCAGGACATGGGGCCTCAGATGGAGATTAAGCACCCGGAGACTGGGATAAGGACGACAAGTCAGTGCCAGCATCCAGGGGTGACCCAAAGCCTCCTCCAGTGCCTGGCGCTGATCCCACATGGATGAAGGGGGTCTGCTTTCTGTAGGGATGTTTCCCATCCCCTAAGATAGCCCTGCTCATTGCGGGGATGTGATGCTGCCATTTGGGGGTCCCACTCTGTGGGATGCCACGTCACCCCAGAGACATTTGTTTCCTCTCCCTGCCCTGAGAAACTGATGTTCAGACTTTATGCCTGGAAGATCAGAGCTTATTTTGGCCCGCTCTAGACAAAAATAATAATAGCAGCAGTTCTATGCTCACAGTTTTCCCTCCGTGCTGGCAAAACGGGACTGTTAGTGAAAGAAGAGCGGAAGGTTATTAGCCCAGGTCTCTGCTGGATCCCCAAACACCTCTGCAATGCACATCAATGCAAAAAAAAACAAAACACATCCACATGAGGAGACAGCAGTGGGTGAAAAGCATCATGACATTTGCAGAGCAAATGAGAGTCAACATCGCAACAACTGGCTTCTGGGGAGCTGCACCCCATGGTTCCCCTGAAACCAGCTGCCAAATATGAAGCAATCTCATCGCAATATCTCGCCTCTAGACCCCTCCTTCTGCCCTGCATGGTCACCCCAAAATACCACAAGCCAAAATTCCCCCATTCTTTGTTTTTTTTCTCCTCCTCTCTGCAAGCAAACAAACAATTCAGTGCCAGGGGGAGAGGACCACAGTGTCTCCTGGAGATGGGCAAAGCCAGCCCCCCCCAGGAGGGTTCAACCTGTGTCATTCGAGTACTGGAAAAGAGGAAAACAGCAAAGCTCTCGGGGAGTAGAGGTGTGCCGGGGATGGGGGAAGACTTGAAATTTCTTGAATGTAGTAGAGATGACACATGCACAAGCCTGAATGAGACATCCCCTGCCAGTCCCTCCCAGTCTGGCAGTGGCTCAGGTGTCCCCTCGATTCAGGTCCTGGCATCCAAGTCTCCATCGTGGATTTTTTTTTTTCCCTCTTTTCCTTTCTCTTCTCTCTCTCCCTTTCTGGAAAGCGTTATACTACGCTGGCAGCCTGCCATGCCCACGTCTGCCTCCCACTTCATCCCCGTCTGCCATTGTTTCCAATCAGTTTAGGAAACAGCGCTGAGAACAATTAGAAAAGATAACGAGGAAGAATTACATAATTACAGGCCACCGCATCCAAAGCATTTTTCGCAGGCTGAGCTCTGCCTAAGGGAAGGAGGGGGACTTAATCACACTCTGTCTTTGCCTTAACTTCACTGTCTTACCATCATCATCATCACAAGATACCTGGAGAGAGGTCCTTTCTGCAGTTGGCTTCTGCAAGCTGCCACAAATAATGGTTTCACCCAAAAAAGATAGTAATGCTGGGCGTGGGAGACGGGGATATCTTTGTTTCTCCCGTGCTTTATTTGTCTGAGACTCAGCCCTGCCCAGCTGTCTCCCTGGATTACATCTGAGCAGCAGACATCACCGGCGGCAAGAAGGAAGATGCTCAAGGAATTAATCTGCTCTCGAGGTCCCCAGGGAGGCTCAGGCAGCAGTCCCCAGCTAAGCGAGGCTCCGATGTGCCAGCAGAAAGAGATCATGAAACTGCAAGCAAGCGAAGACACCGAGAGCAGCTCCACACTCTGGAACTACACTCTAAAGAGGGGAGATTGAGATGAGATCTTGGGAAGAAATGTTTTCCTGTGAGAGTGGTGAGGCAGTGGCCCAGGGTGCCCAGAGAAGCTGTGGATGCCCCATCCCTGGAGGGGTTCAAGGCCAGGCTGGATGAGGCTTTGGGCAACCTGGGCTAGTGGGAGGTGTCCCTGCCCATGGCAGGGGGTTGGAACTCCACGATCTTTAAGGTCTTTTCCAACCCAAACCATTCTGTGATTCTATGATCCTATGCCCACAGTGTGTGCACTCCCCTGCCCAAACCCCTGTCCCTCCAACCACATCTTCTTGCTGCAAGGAGCTGCAGTTCTGGTTGTGTGTACACATCTCTATACACCTGAGCTCTCCTCTACCCCTCCTGTTAAAGTCCTGCTTGATATTTCACCTCTCTGACCCAGGCCACCCCTTATTTCAGTTTTTTTCCAAATTACCCACACAGCGCTGCCATGACACCGGAGCCCAGCTTTCTCCAGGTGGCTGGGAGGAGAAGCCAGGAAACCCAGCGCCGAATGGCTGCTGTTTGCATTGCTAAACACCTGCCTAATTTCACCTATCCGATTCCCTCATCCCTCCCCGTACAATAGGCTCACCACCTGCCACCTCTTACATCAGAATATAATGCCAGGAAAGGAGACATTTACCCAGGAGAGCATGGTCTCGCATGGTTTTCTTCGGAGGATTTCAAAGCAATTCTGCTGTCATCATCCTCGCGTGGCTGAAGGCAGGGACCGCTATATGAACCGATATTTGATCTGGCTTCAGAGAAGCTCTAAGCTCACCGCATCTTCCTTGCCATACGTGTCAGGGTCGATTTGCTGCTCAGCCTTTATTTCTGGGAGCAGAGAAAGAAGCGTCTTCAAATTTAAGAATCCACTTCTTTGGCCGTAAGCGACTCTTAACAAAACATCA
The DNA here is from genome assembly GCA_011057875.1 of Pterocles orientalis. Taxonomy (NCBI): domain Eukaryota; kingdom Metazoa; phylum Chordata; class Aves; order Pterocliformes; family Pteroclidae; genus Pterocles; species Pterocles orientalis. The sequence goes on along the minus strand of WKFP01015311.1, from coordinate 888,172 downwards.
GAGTAATTAAAAATCTCCCAAAAGCATGAGATCTGGGAAACGTCTTTGATATTTGCTCTGACTCCAAATGCTCTCTCATCCTGACTCAGTGTGTCACAGATGTTAACTGTGAATTCCCTTCATTCTTTAACCTCCTGAGCTCAGCAAATCCACCGTTACCACGTCCTTCCTGATCTAGGTATAATTCAGAGCTTTTGAAATTAAACCCCTTTCATGACACCTTTGATTGAGACGCTCCCGCAGAAGGACTCTAGGGCTTCTCCGTTCCCTTTTTAAGATGTAATAAAAGTGTGAAACCGTCCAAGCTTTGCAGGAGGGCTCAATATTTTAAAATCAGGCATGGGAAATAACACACAATATGTAGATGTGTGGGTGTCCATACAAACTTGGAATAGGAGCAAAAGGGCTGGAACAAAAGCTTCTTGGAAGTTCTTCCTCCAATTCGGCTGATGGCCTCCTGTGCTCCCCACTTATCAGGTCTTGCTGGGCATTAAGAGAGCCCTGTACACAAATACCCAGTCTATAATTTAAAACAAATTAGAGAGTGCAAGCCAAGCTTGGGGAATTACACAGATGAGCAACACAGACATTTTCAACTAATCTCACTCTGAGATTCACCATCGCAGGGAGCAGTCAGACCTGGATCCATATCACACCAGGAAATTAGTCACTCGATGCTGCTGCATCAGACAATGAAATGAAGAAGGCACCTTTGGAGAGCAATTCAGATCTAAGATAGAGACAGACCACCTCCAGATACACCAATGATTCTCTGGGAAAGCCCAGTGGTGGCCAGGCAGCCAGTTTGGGTATCTAAAGTACGTTGGACTCTATTTTTTTGAGGATGTGAATCTCAATCATTGCAACGATCTATACACAGAGGTTGTGGGAGAGGACCAGCTCTGTTGAGGAAGTCTGGACTGAGGCACAAGATGGATTACGCAGTGAGTAAAATTATCAGTGTCTCTACGTTTTTCACACAGTCCATGAGAGGCTAACTTGGATTTCAGAGAGGGCTTAAAAAGCAGCTCTGTTTGGACACTCTGCTTAGAAATGATGACATTAACCAGCCCATTTTGCTGTGTTCCCATCAATAAATTAAACTTGAGTAGCCACCCAGGTTTGGAGATGTTGATAGGGAGATCTTTAGAACAGGACTGAAAGGACACCCTGTGTTTAGGGAGGAGTCTGCTTATAACATGCCTCTGTGATTGCAAACACAAACCAAAACAAACCAGGAGGATAGTAAAAATCAGAAAGTCAATGTAGGAAATGTGGGCCGAATGATCAATAAGGATGATGTAAGTTGAGCAAAATGAAAGCTCCTCTTCCAAGGAGAAGAACCCAGGGAGAGGTGAGGGAAAGACAAAAGGGTCCATTTTTATCTCTCAGAAGCACTCCCTTATGGCACCCCTTGATTTCCCATTGTTCAAAAGATAATTTCCCATCTTTGTCACCATTTCCCATGGGGCAGAGCCCTTCAAATGCTCAGAGCATCCCAGTTGGGTGCCTTTGGGAGGAGGATTTCAGAGAATCATAGAATGGTTTGGGTTGGAAGGGACCTTAAACATCATCAAGTTCCAACCCCCTGCCATGGGCAGGGACATCTCCCACTAGCCCAGGTTGCCCAAAGCCTCATCCAGCCTGGCCTTGAAAACCTCCAGGGATGGGGCATCCACGGCTTCTCTGGGCCACCTGGGATATTCTTCCTGGGATATTCTCCGCTGTTCCCTTTGGTGACCAGAACCTTGCCAGCACTGTTACCCTCCAGGGTCCATCCAGACCCCACCCTGCTGGGATCCCTACAAGCTCTGCCCTCTTGCTGGACCATCAGGGAGGGTTTCCCACTCAAAACATCCCTCCAAGAGCTGAGCAGTTCCTCTTGGTACCTTCCTGGTCCCAAGGGCCCATCTGCACTGCATGACCCCAGGAGAGCAAATCTCCAACAAAACAACAGAAAAAAAAAAAAAAAAAAAAAAAGTATTGAGGGAGGAGAAGAAGGAAAAACCATTTCAAAACCTGGGCACATCAAGAGACTGTTTCCATGGCAACCTCTCCTTCCTACAGCAGCTAAAGCCTGTTTTAATCAGTGGCAGCATTTGCCAATAAAGTCTGCTGGGGTCCACACTTCCTTCCCCTGTATCTGCACTGGAATGGATGGGGTCATGCATCCCCAGAGGCAGGGGATACCTTTGGGAAACGATGTTGATTATTTTTGCCATGGGGTTTTGGAGGTGGAGGTAGCTGGAGGCAAGCTGATGTGATGCCAACTCCAAACCAGACTGCTCTGGCCATGCAAACCTCTATAACCCATCCTTCTATTTGCTTCCTCTTCTTTAAAAATCTCAGTCCAAGCAGCTTCACACCCTCCTTGACCTGCTGGCAGCAAGAGTTGCCCTTGGTGTCTTGAAAACATGCCCCAAAACCCATGAGCTGCCAGTGCTGCCTGCAGACAGCAGGTGGAGGTCAGCGGTGGGAATGGTCGAGAGGCAGCTCCTGTGGTTGGTACCATACAGCGTGTACCAGCAGAGCATCCCAGAGATGACACGCAGCCGAGATGAATAGCTCAGTCCTCAACACTGGACTCAGTTGATGTTTGGGTTGGGTTTTTTTCAAAAAAAAATAAATTATTTCCACTGGTCTAGTTCGATTACACTTGGTTCTTTGCTACCTTGAGCCTGCAAGGTGCCAAATTGTGAGATGATACCTCACGGTAGTTTTCACGTTGTTTGGAACACTGTTACTTCCAAGGAGTCCAAGAAGAAAACGTTTAAATTCAGTTCTGGTTCAACTCCAGAACAGCACGTCTGGTTTGGACGGTTTAAATCAGCTTCCAGTTCAAGTTCATCTCAACTCCCCTGGGATTGTGTAGTGCAAACTGAAATAGTGGAGCCCAAGCAAACAAAACTGCCTGATGTCCTTGGCCTCAGATCTAAAGCAGCTCTGCGAAAAAAATTCTTCAAGCAGAAAGTGTCACAAATTTTCTTAAGAATCTTCATGCTATTTATACAGCATCTGTTATATCGGGGTCTGGATTAAAACTGGACAGAGATTTGGAGTTTCGTACAGTTGTCATCAATCAACACAGGGTAAGCGTTACCCACAGAAAAAAAAAAAAAAGTTTTGAAAAGTTTGAGAGGTTTCTTTGTAGAATTTCAAAATTAAAGATGTTGATATTTTATTTTTGAAGGATTTTTAAATGGATTTTAAAAATTACAACAATGAAAATATCACAGTGAAGAAAAAATATTTCGTTAAGATTCAAGATGGTCAGACTTGATGATCCTTGAGGTCTTTTTCAACCTTAATGATTCTATGAAGTATTTAAGAGGGCTCTGTGTTAAAGCAGTACATTCTTTTGTAGCTTTTATTTAATGCCTTTATTTCAACAGAAAACTGGAAGAAAAACTTTTAGGTCAACCAAAAGATTTTTCAATATGTTTTTGCTTTCAGCCAGTGAACCCAAAATCAATTATTTGTACATGTTTAGCCTTGATCCATGACTAGGACTTCTCCACTAACTCAAATAAACACAAATTGACAGTAATCTCACTTTGTTCGGGTTTGCTTTCTGCACATGTTTTAATGGACCAGTTTAGCACCAGGAAATCTTTTTGCGAGCATAAACACGGAGTAATTTTCAGGGATTGTCTCTGGAGGGTGAATTCCGAACACATTTACCCATCCTCCTTCTAGGAAGCAGAAGCCTAAACAAATAATCTGATACATCGAAACACCGCAGCCCAAATTTTACAAGCTTGCAATGAAGTGTCAGACAAGAGCTCGCTCCTTTTTTCCAATAGGAATCACCCAACGGAGCTGATGGGTGGTGGGCTTAAAATGATGGAGACTGAGGAAGGACTTTTTACAGGGGCATGTAGTGAGGGGTAATGGATTTAAACTGGAAGAGGGAAGATATAGATGAGATATTATGAAGAAATTCTTTCCTGTGAGGGTGGTGAGGCAGTGGCCCAGGGTGCCCAGAGAAGCTGTGGATGCCCCATCCCTGGAGGGGTTCAAGGCCAGGCTGGATGAGGCTTTGGGCAACCTGGGCTAGTGGGAGGTGTCCCTGCCCATGGCAGGGGGTGGAACTCTATAATCTTGAAGGTCCCTTCCAACCCAAACCATTCTCTGTTTCTATGATTTCTTTGCACAACATGCTGTCAAACCATGAAGCTCTCTGCCTCTGGGCATCCTCGATGCTCAAGTCCTATATTAGCTTCTAAAAGCACACAGGCAGGTTTTGGGAAGAAAAATCCACCACAGGCATTAAACACAGTAGCCGCATATAAAGCACCCCAGCCTCTCCTTGCGAATGCCTCTTCTCCACTGGCAAATTTTGTCCCCGATGCCTCTGTGCACCTTTACTTCGGCTTTTGCTTGCTGTAAATATTTAACAAAGCTTGCCCCCTCCGGGGACCCCCTCCTCAACACCTCCTCGGCTGAACACCGCGCAACTGAACGCCAGCCAAGGTTAACAAATTTGAGGGAAATGTCATGGCTTAGCCCTTCCTTCCTTCTTTGGCGCCCTCCCGAGTGTAGATTCATGCTCTGTGAGCCACAGGGTGTTGTTGTGTTTGTTTTTTCTTGCAGGGAGTTATTCCCATTTAATGCTTTGCCTGACAGCCGCTGTGATTAATAGGTGATGTGCCAAAAGCCACATACTATTATTATTATTATGGTAACATTTAGAGGTCATAACCAAGAGCGGGGGCCCATTGTGCCAGGCACTGTACACTGTTGGAAATGGTCCCTGAGCGAGAAAACCTCCATCTAAGTAGGCATTTCTGGGAATGAAGAAAAAAATGTACAAAAGGGGTAGTGCTGTGATTTTTTTCCTGCAGTATCACACACAAGATAAGCAGGAGAAGAGAATAATTCTGTCCCCCAATGCTCTGACACCCAATGTGCTGGACCATGCTGTCCACCAGCTCAGATTAACTTTCATGCATAATTATTCTACCGTTGCACAGGGTACATGCATGGGTACGTGGTTTTTGGTCAGTGGGTTAGATTGCACGTGAAAGGTTAGATTAGCACATCCATGAGAAAACAAACAAAAAAAATACCCACCAAAAAGAAACAAGCAAAAAAAGCTCCAGATTTTGTTAGTCAGTGTTTGAAAGCCATGCCTTCAGTACAGACTTCCTATTGCATGCTGGAGAGCTCAACCTTTCCTCTTTGTGACATGCATGTTAACGGAACAAACTGCATTATTTTCCAAAAAGAGGAACCTAATCACCAGGTCAAGTGATTCAACCAAAGGATCAGAGTAATTTGGTGGCAAGGGCACAAATTAGACCCTGAAGTCATAAGAGTTTGTCCAGTGTCTTGTCACCCAGCTCCAGAGATGCAACATCCCTCAGTTCCCCGTACCATGGACCTTACTGGAAGTCTGCTGGCCTCCAGGGAGGAAGGAGGAGACTACAGCTCCTGCTTGGTTTTTGTCAGCTGGTGAGAAATGGAGGTTCAGACGCTCAGTTAAAGCAGAGGAAATATTATGTGTCCTACAGTCATGCAGATGAATTCCCAAATTCATCCAGTTGCATTACAGGGCTGGGTAATATGTTATCTTCAGCTATATGCTTGTCTTTGAGTTCAGGTATCATTCCATCTCCAGTAAGACATTTGCTGTTTAGAGGGAGAGAAACAACAACCATAAGGATGAAAAATACAGGAGCACAAACACAGGCACAAATTATGATTTAAAGTTGCAATTCCCTGCATGCTGAAAGCTCCCTATCATCCCAAAATATTTGGTTTAGAGGCTTTATTCAGGTCTGTGCCCAGGGGCCGAAAATCTGAACCCTGGTACCAAGACCTCTGCCCACATCCCACTTTTCAGCACTATTGCAAAATTGATGGACTTTTCACAGACACCTGTGCTGTCAGCAGGGGAAAACGTTAAAATAAAGCCACAAAACCAGGTTACCAACCAGATACCCTCTTAGCTGGACCCAGACTGGACAGAAAGAGACCTGGATATCTGAGGATGTGGCAGACTAGTTTTAGGATTGGTCTTACATTCATCTTCAAGCAACTGCCAGGTGAAAATGGACAGAGGAAAGTTCTCCCTCTGAATCCATCAATCTACCCCAGAAGCAGCTCACAGCCTTTCTCCAAAGCCTTGCGCAGAAGCAGAGACAATGCACCCCACCCACAACTAGTCCAAAAACTCAATGGGGCATGCTCTGAACTTCTTCATTCCATTTACCTTTTGAAGACCCACCTCTTATAGACCCAGTTCATGCACAAGTTGTCTTGTTCCCAAGTGCAGTATGATTCATCCACAACAAACGTGAGCCCCTTTGTTCTCTCTCGACCTTGAATCTCTACTGGCAAGGGATGGACAAGGGCTACATCCTGTCCTCTATCCTCATCCTCTGTCCTTCCCACTTCTTGATGGCCAAGACCAGCTCCTGATCCCATCAGCTCTGTGTTATCCCAGTGGTCTGAGATCTCACTGGGATCTCAGTGTGGTTTTTTATTAAATAAGAGCCACCTTCACTTCAAAACAGAATAAATAAATAAATGAGAATGAGTACCACTAGGGAAAAGGTGCCTTGGATCCTGGTGGGATATTACATTTGTATGGGCTTATCGAACCACGCCAGCTTGACTCCATGTAGGAAATTGCATCATGATACACAACGGCCAACTCTGGAAAGAAATAAAGTTGCCCCCCAATAAAACCCAATTGGCCTTCTTTTTGCAGCGCTGTCTCTGAACTAACCAGCCTGAAACTGCCTAAAAAGAGTCTGACATGTAATTTATACTATGGTGAAGGATAATAATTTCACATAAAGACGAGAGATCGTCAACTGAATCAGAAAACAGTTATATGAGTGGAAGGCAAGTTTAATGCGATAACAATTCTGGGAGAATGTAGTAATTAATTTTTACTTATATACTTCTACTTTAAAAAAAAAAAGCCAAACAACAAAAAAAAAATCAAACCCAACACAACTCCCTGCAATGCTACCACATGGAATCAATCAACTATCTCCCCCGTGGACAAGTTATTAACTGTCCCTTGTTTGTGCTAAGAACTATCAAATAAGAGCTGGGCCTTGGAAGTATTTCTGAGTTATTGGCTTTTCCACGCTCATGAAAAGAGTCATCATGTTTATCTCTGTAGGAGAAAAAAAACCTCTTCTAAAAAAAAAAAAAATAAAAAAAAAAGACAGCTTGAAGGCAAGAGCCACGTGGCGTGCCGGAGGAGAGGGGGAAACAGCATGCAGAGCACAAAGCCATCCCCAGCAGAACTCTAGCTAGCAACAGCCTGTGGAAATCTTTTCCCTTTATTACAAATGTGGCTAAATAGCGTAGAAAGAAAATGAAAACCTACAAGAAGCAAGGATGGTTTAATCCAACCCCTACAAAAGTTGAAGTGTTCCTGGGAGCTTGGTTTTTTTCCCTTCTGAGCAATTCAGCAGCGACAGAAAGGATGATTTCTCCCATGCACACCACCCATAATTCCATCGCCGGATTTGATGTTTCAAAAGGAAGCTTCAATCCCCATGAATAAAAGCAACTCTTTGAAAGAGATGATTCACCTGCACGTAACCTAGACAGGAGGGAGCCGACAGCTCGCAGCGGGTTTGCAACAGGCCAGCCTTTACCCCTCCGAGACTAGATTCAAGCAGAGACACCAATAATGGATTTTCCCCAAGTGCTGATAGGAAAGAAGGTATCTTCAGCTCTTCCTTCTCTTCGTGTCCTCCTTGAGTATTAACTACAACCTGCACTGTTCCTTTCTCCTCCGGCTGATACGTTTTTGCTTTTTCTGAAAAAGCAAAAGAGAGATTTGACTTCAAGAGGAGCCTCATTTATTTTGCTCCTGCACGTACCTCTCCAAAGGCAGGGCTCCATCTCATGGTTGTCGGAGGCCTCGTAACTCTCCTCCCACTTAGACCCGAAGCTGTTTGTTGCCTGCTCTGAGCTTCCTTCACATTCTCCTTGCTACTTGACTTTCCCCTCAATTACCTGTGTTACAGACCTTGGAAAGAGACAAGTCAGTGATAACCTTGGAGATAACTCTAGGTTTTTCATCTATTGGGAAAAGAGAATAGCTTTACATAAAAATGGAAATTTAAAATAAAAGGAAGACAAGAGGTGATAACAACACGCAGGTCCTGCTGTCAAATACCTTAATGCAGCATTTACCCTTCATATAAACCCATGAATAGTCAAGGGCTTTTTTTATCTTGAAAAGAGACAGCAATGAATCCAGCTTCAGCCCATCTATTTTGCTGGTGCTCTCCAAAACATGAGTGATGGAAACAACTCATTGCCATCAGCAAATTCCTGCCTTCCAATTTTCCCTCCCAACAACCCTACTCAAGTCCTCCTCCTCTCTGAGTTAGCACGTCTCCTTTGTGGTCCCAGGAATGAGGCAAGGAAGCATGGAGAAAAGAAAGGAAGAAGGCTTTCCATGTTGGGTATTGTCTGGGAAAGCTAGAGAGAACCCTAGGAACAAAAAAAAAGCTGCTTAGTGCAAATGGCCCCGTTCTTTCTCTTTTTCTGAGCCAGGCATGAAAGTCTTGGGAAAAAAAATAAGGAATTCATGAAACTTGCTTTGAAAGAAAACGCAGCTGGCTCTCATTTGGGGAGGGGAGAGACCCACCTTCTCTGACACTAAACAAAAAAGTTATCCACAAAGTTTTCCCATCATATCAACCTATATTTGTTCACATATTTTCACATTGGAGGAAAGAGAAGACTACAGATACTCTGGGACAATTCTATGAGGAGTTTGTTACTCTGCCACCCAACAGTCCCCTTTCAGGAAGAAAGCAATGGTCATCCTTCTGGACCTGGAGTCAAAATGAGTAGACACATGATGGTACATCATTTCAGACCAGCATTATGGTATTTTTTACACACCAGTTGTGGGATAAATATACTATACACTAGGACTTCTGTCCTATTACGCTGTTACTCCCAATCTGACTATCACAGTGGCTGTGAGCTCCTGTCCATCCACAGGGAAAGCCTTGTATCCTTCCTTGAGAATATATATTATATTGCAGCAATTTCTGAGCAATTTCTATCATGGTCTAGACAGATGAGACTCCAGAAGAGGCAGAAGCCAGATCACCTACAACCTTAATGCTCGGAATCAGCCTGTTCTTCCTCTACAGCAATTTTTCCCAGAAAGAGCCCAAATCACACATAATCCTTGAGGTCACCTGGCTCAGAAGTTTTATTCAAACCTCCAATGGGTCATCCTATATCATCTGTTCTCCTATGGCACCTTATTGCTTTGTTCTGACTCGGAGGACCTAGGTTTTGCTTTTTCTTGGTATTACTGAGAAATGAATAGTCTGAAAATAATCAAAACCTGCCATTCTTCTTTCTTTATCCAGGGGTGACAAACTGTCTCCCATCTTTTGGGACTGAAAAACTGAGATTCAGCCCTATCCAGTGACTGACAAATCCAACGACATCCATCAGCTTTGTCTCAGATCTTAACTTTATAGAAAAAGGGAGATACATCTTGTACGAACGCAAGCATCCCCTTTCTCATTTCTCTTGAAAGCACACTGGGATACATCCTGAACCTGAAAAAGACACCTTGCAGTTGTACAGCCTGGAGAGTCCCACTGCATTTGAGTAGAAGTTGCAAGTTGTCTATTTATACAACCTTTACTGGGCAGGGAGAAGACAACCCTGGAATCTTAGACAGTAGGAATGGTCTAACTGGGTCTAGATCAAGACAATGGCCAACAGCAGATGCCAAAGGAAGAAGAGAGGAAAAGGGTAAACAGAAATACGTGCCAAATATATGCCTTCTAAGAGTTTTAGGCTGAAGGATGTCCCAAATCAAATGTAGAAACGCTACAGTTAATGGACCTCCATTGATTACTTTGCTACAGATTTGTCTGGCTGCTTTTTTGAACCCACAATATGTCCTGCAGCAGGAAGTTCTACAAGTCAATTAGTTTTTGTGACCAGAGAGAGCTTTTTTTCCCCCAGAACAAGCTTCCATTTGTTTTGAACCTGACATCTGCTCGTTTCCTGAGAAAATCACGAGTTCTTAAATCACGAGTTCCTAAATTGTTCAATGAACAATTGAACTCTATCCACTTCCAATGGAAATAATTCTCTCCATTCCCAAAAAGAACCCACCAAAAACCAACAAAAACAAAAAAAAAAATCAAACAGTGCTAGAAGCTCGATTTCTCACCAGTAAAGAAAAATCGAGGAATAATGCTGGAAATATCTATTAGGAGACCTACCTCAGTTTCTAGATCATGTTTAATCCATTCAGGCTTTATACCATGCTTCCATGCTCGCTATTTTCACAAAACAGTTCACCCCTCCATAACAACAACCCCTTCTTTATCAAAACCTCTTCTTCCCCAGCAAAAATTTACATTGTTCACTACCAGGCTCTCCCAGGACTTTACGGATGACAGAACCATCCCAGCTATACCAGAACATTTTCAAATTTCAGCAGCAAACCCTAATTTTAGACCTCTCTTCTCCTCACTAGCATGGATACCTTGTCTCCTCTCCCTCTTGGTCCTGCACATCTATTATGCGCATTTTCATTAGGAGCATTTTGCAAGCGATCTGTTGATTCATTGTATTAGAATTGCAAACAAATGGTAGCGTTTTCCCCCTACGATCCTTCTTTGAGAATTCAGCATTGATTTCCCAGCACTGTCGGGCTATTTGACTGACACTTCGAGTTGATTTTGAACCCTTGAAGATTTCTCACTGAAACCACTCCTGTTCATCACTCCTTCTGCTAGGACTCAAGAGCTTGCGGGAGCTCAGGCACCTGTAGCAGTTTACACAGTCCCCACATTTCCCTATTCTATGTATGATTTATAATGCTTTGCCTTGAAATCATAATTCGACAGCGGAAAGTGGGAAGCAAGGGGCCAAAATTCAAATCTCTCCCTGATGTCTTTTTATCGACTTCAATGTTTGCCATATGTCAGATGGGCACGTGCATTTTTATCACATCCAGCCCTTCAAAGGGCCTGTTATGCTGTAGGCAGTCAATGCACTATTTAATCCTTCAAGTGCTGGGATTCTTTCTTTTTTCATGGGTTTTTTTTTGTCTTTTTAATAGACAAATGTGAATTTGCCTCGGCTGCTGTTAAATCTGAAACCACAATAAAATATTTTCAAATGCTGTCATATTCGTTCCCTCTGTAGAGACCCATGTTAACAGGTCTCACACACCTTGACAAATATTTATGGATTCTGATGTATCTGGCTTGCCTAGCAAGGTTTAGGATCTTGCAGAGGAAAACAGAGGGATAGCAACAATAAATAATTTGCCCACACTTGTGCATAGCAGGGTCTCTCTGATTGCAGAGATCAATGCCAACAAAACAACCCATGTGAACGTGGCACTTTCTAAAGTCTAACTATCTTCTCATTAGAGAAGAAAACAGGATTAAAAGCCCATTCAGGATCTGTACAGCTCCCATGGAAATCAGCAGGAAGTTTTGCACTGATTTCAGTGGGAGCTGCACCCTGCTGTAAGAGTCTTGGGATATTTCAGCGCATTCTTCCTTAGAAAAATGAGGTTTTGGTTTTGAGGTTTACCAGCCTTCAGTAGTTGAGTGCCTTCACACCCCTATCAACATGGACCATAATGTCAGAGATCAACTCTCCTTGCAAATGGCCAACTAGGGATGCCAAGATCAAACACAGCCATTAATCCAAGATTTTTAAAACAAAGCCCCAGAGCATCAATGCCATCTGCACTCCCTACCAGTGCAGAATCAAGACGTGATGGAGAAAAGGGCCTTTGGATGCCCAGGATTCACAATGTTAGGCAGGAGGCACAAGGGAAGATTATTTTTTTTAATCTTCAAGGCAAGTGAAATGATTTCAGACCTTTAAAACCAAATTGTGCAAATCCCTGGAAAGCACATTGCTTTGGTGCTTATCATGAGGTCTTGAGGAAGAGTTGACTGACTTGTTTCCAAACCCTTCCCAATGTCCTCCCTTTGCCTTCATTCAACTGGACTCAAAGTGGTCTCGTGCAGAGACCTGATGGCAACTTGGTGCAGGAATGTGAGCCCCTCTCTACTCACCTGTCCCCCCCCAGAGATCTTCAAAAGCCTGGCCCAGTGCCAGTAAGAATGTTATCTACTGGGTGTGTTTCTCTTCCGACTGTCTGATTGATTTTATTGCTGTGGCAGAGAATTGCCAATATGAAGTGCTCAGTGTACAAAACCTTTTATTCTAAATACTTCTGGACACAATGACGTTGTTGTTAGTCTAAGAATGTTAAGGGGCTATTAATTTAATTATTGCTTCATCAGCAGTAAGCACTACTGTTCTCCTCTCCAGCCCAGCTGCTTGGCTGGTGATGTCCTCCAGAGAGGAGACTGGGAATGCAGGACAGTGCAGATGCTGAATGTTGGTGCATGGTGAGGCACAACTCCACACAACATCTGTGCACATCTGGAGCCTCGATGCCTTTATGACAGCTACCTTTAAGAGCCTTAGATGGACAGTGTCTGGAGGTTTTCAGTGGTGTCCCATTTGGGCTGACTCTACATGGAGAAAGGACCTTCAGTCTTTTCTTGGTTATTCAGATATCATCAGAAGTTTAGGAAGTTAGTTGAGGATCATCAGAAGTTTAGGAAGAATTTTTTTCCTGTGCGTGGGGTGAGGCAGTGGCCCAGGTTGCCCAGAGAAGCTGCGGATGCCCCATCCCTGGAGGGGTTCAAGGCCAGGCTGGATGAGGCTTTGGGCAACCTGGGCTAGTGGGAGGTGTCCCTGCCCATGGCAGGGGGTGGAACTCGATGATCTTTTGGTCCCTTCCAACCCAAACCATTCTATGATTCTATGAAGTTGTCCTTCTTGATCTGTTTTTCCTGCCTTGTCTTTTCTGTCTCTTCTCATCCTTAGAATACCCTGCTAGAAATCTGGGAAAATATTTCTCAGCACCGGAATAACTCAGCTCTTCTCTATGCCCCCAAAAGTAATGTGCATTCAGGACAGAAAAGACCCTGTTTCACCCTTTCTTGGATGCAATTCTCAAATTTACGAGAACGTCTAAACCCGCAGAATTTATGAACTCCAATGTCTTCATTGCTTATTTTATCAATTCTGTTCTTTTACACTCTCTGCCAGAGTTCATCGGAGGTCAGATCCAGAATCTCTCAGACTCCAAGAAGTTAGAGCAGGAGGGGAGAAAAAGACCTGTAAAGTCATCTAGTCTGACCCTCTTTTAGTGCAAGAAGAAAGAGGTTCCCTTGGGGAGACCAGGGCAAAAGGACACAGAGACAGCTTTTGCAATGGGAAAACTATTAGCCCAATGAGTTGAAAAAGTGACAGACTGATAAGAAGTAGCCTGAGTATGAGGAATAACTTCCTGACAGCAAGATCTATCACACTGCAAGAGAGAGGCCCAGGGGAAATGTCAGGAGGACCAGCATTCAAGCCACTTAAAACAACATATTTGGAAGCAAACCTGCAATGACCAGGAGACTAAACTAGCCACAATATCTTAGCAATAAGTCTTTTCCATAGCTAATAATTCACGAGGAGATATCAGGAGACACAAACAATGTCCAAAGAGGAATGCAGTTGACTCACCCGACTTCACTGAACACAACTGCTATAGTTTATATGTCCCCTGGGACCTGCTATGGCTGAACTAAACTGATCTGCAAGGTTTGCAAAATGACTAGAATGCAAATCCCTACCCAATAGTGGTCACAAGCAGCAGCAATGCAAGATTCATCGCTACACAAGTTCTTACAGGTAGAAATGTTGCAGCACTGAAGGCTGCAGGACTTCTAATCTCCATGTGACCCTAGGAAGGCGATAAGTATCATCCAGTGAGTATCTAAAATTAAGCACCAGAAGAAAGCCAGGCAGGAAAACCTCTGCCTGACCCCTTCCCACAACTTTCACCTGGGATATGGAGTGAAAACACAGACAACTAGAAGCCGTTCCTCACCACATTTACCAAGGATCAACCAAAGATGGTTGGGAGCATGTTACCCAATCCCAAGGTTGCACCCCTCCTGCTGAAACAACTGGGCTAGGAGGTACTGGGACATCAGACCCAGAAAAATTGAGTTCAACTAGCCTTGGAGATTAAAGAAATGAGATCTACTTGTGTACACCATAGCCCCTGAACTAAGACTAGCATTCGTTCCTGCCTCTGACTCACTGCCTGACCTTGAGAAAGTCATTTAATCTCTCTGTGCCTCAGGATCTGCATAAAAATAATTATTATAGCTGATGTTTTATGGAAAAAGACTCCTACTATATAAAACATCATTCTAAAATGCCCTTTTCAAATCCTTCATTAGAAAAAAAATTCTACAGGGGGCAGAATTTCAGAATCTTATTAAGCCTTTCCCAGTGTCTCAATGTGTTGGACTAACTCTCAATACACGCTATGCTACATTTAGATCAGAATTTGAGACTTCGAATTGTTCATAAAATCTTCTAACTTATTCCGGTGGCAGCTTCAAGTTCTGCTGATGAATGGTATCTAATTAGTTATTTTGTCATTTGCAAAGATAGCTGGATAATAAATCACTATTTTCAGTTAGAAAACTTTGACTTAGCATCTCCCCTCCTTCTTAATCAACTTTTGAGCCATTCGTTAAGTTTTCATCCAGAAATCCTTTTTCAAACAATTGTCAAGCAACCAACATTTTTCAGCTTAAAATGAAACTGGAGATCGGACAGTTATTTTCTTATTTAAGGAAAAAAAAAATCCTGATTACTGTCAGCCAAAAAAAAATATATATATTCAGCTTAAAACTTATCTTTGGTAAAATAAACATTGCTACAATTTTTCACTGTGTTCCAAGCCCTCCAGTCAGAGAGCAAAAGCAGGGTTTTGTTGACAGCACCATTTGCAAGAACAGCTTTCCTCTCTCTGCTTCAGGTTATGATCTCAGAGGAAGATGATAAGAAAAAGGGGGAGTTTCTGAACTTTCTTCATACCAGCATCCTTCCTCAGCTGGCCACGCGTGGTCCCCCCAAGAGTAATAATCTTTAGCATCCCAATATAGAGTGCCGAAGAAAATGAAAGAAGTGTCTGATCTGTTCAGAACACTCCACTCTGTCTTAGCATACTTGGTTTTTTTTTTTTTCCTCTCTTGTGGCACAAACTATTAAGCAGATCTTTAGCTGCCAGTCATTCCAACTGCAGAGACAAAAGTCTCTTCTGTGTGAAGCCACCACAACTCAATCAGTGTCATGCCACCACCCATCACTCGGGTATTACCCACTTCATTCATATTAAATATCTGCTCCCATCTGAGACTGTACAACACCTTGGCATCATATGTTTCTCACCCAGAAATAACAAGAGAAAGAGGATTGTGCTCCATTTGTTTGTTTTGGAAGCTGTGTATGACAGCGGTGGTGTTTGTCAGTGTTTAGTGGATACATTTATTAATTTTTTCTTTTTTTTTTTCATTAGTTCTACTTTCTCTTATTTAAAATTAAAATACTAACATAACAGCTTTCTAATCACAGCTGGGATTTCCCTCACTGACTTTCTAGGGGGATCTCCACTCCTGAGGCACTGGAGGATTTCTGGAACTCTGCCCTTGTCTCCAAGCAAGTCCTGTGCAGGACTGCCAACACCCAGGCTTGGAGGAAGGACCATCCCCGGGCCGTATACTGCAGAGAAGGTCGAGGTGACCAGTCTTATTAGAAACTCAACTTGGGCGGAATCATGGAAAGTCACCACAGTGCTGAATGCAATCACCCCTGCGTTGAGCTCCATCATCCCATGGCAAGAGGATATTCCACCATAAGTCATGGCTGGGGTGATCCTCAGTGATTACACGAGGTTCCCAGGGACCTGGTGGGGAGGTGAACCCCACATTCAGAGCATGTACATTTATGAACTGTTGTGCTTTGTATGCTCAGCTCTGTTTCCTTGTGATGCTCCTGAGCATCACAATAAATAATTCAGGTGACAGAGCCCCAGGGCAATAAATGAAGATAAAAGCACCCTGTCAATTTCTTCAAACACTCTTCCTCGGGATAATTAATTGCTGGACACAAGGTTACCTTTAGGAGAAGGCTTGGACACAAGGTTACCTTTAGGAGAAGGCTTGATGCTCTTCTCATTGCTCTCTATGCAATAGCCCCCTCAACATTAGGGATCTAGAAACACACATGGACAACATCATCACTATGCAGCCACTTGTTTTTCAAGGAGACCGGTACTCTGCAACAGGCAGAAGCAGTAAGATCGCAGCAAGCCTACACTGTTTTTCCAAATTCAAAATGAGCTCTGGATTCATTCATATGCACTTAAAGCCTGGCATCTTTAACATGCCTGAAGGTTTTACTATCTTCTGAGATTTCTACTTGAATTACAGCAGCAGTGGGAAAAGACTGAATGAGTCACAGTCTAGAGCTCCTTCCTCCTCCCATCCCATTGAACCTAACCTGATGAGAGGTTGTGCACGGGAGAGCACAAGGCAGCTGTGATTTGAAACACACTTGATGTCCAGTACCAACAACTGGACCTGTTGGAGCAGGTCCAAAGGAGAGCCACAAAGATGGTCAGAAGGTTGGAGCATATCCCGTGCGAGGACAGGCTGAGACAGTTGGGGATGTTCAGCCTGGAGAAGAGAAGGCTCCGGGGAGACCTTCCAGCTCCTTCCAGTACTGAAAGGGGGCTACAGGAGAGATGGGGAGGCTCCTGATCAGGGGGTGGAGAGATAGGATGAGGGGTAATGGTTTGAAGCTGAAAGAAGGGAGACTGAGCTGAAATATTAGGAAGAAATGTTTTCTTGTGAAGGTGGTGAGGCAGTGGCCCAGGCTGCCCAGAGAAGCTGTGGATGCCCCATCCCTGGAGGGGTTCAAGGCCAGGCTGGATGAGGCTTTGAGCAACCTGGGCTAGTGGGAGGTGTCCCTGCCCATGGCAGGGGGTTGGAACTGGATGATCTTGAAGGTCCCTTCCAACCCAAACCATTCTGTGATTCTATGAACTCAACATTCAAAGCAAAGGGAAGAAAATTCAGATACCTTTCAGGCATAAGTCTAGCCCTGTTCTCTGCTCTCTTGTCCTGAGAGAGTTCATGGGTTGTTATGCCACGTTTGTAAGATAAAAGAAGAAAACAGGATTAAGAGATCCAGTCCCCAGGGAGGGTATATACCAGTGGCTCTTCTAAATGAAAGGCAAGAGCATGGGGTAGTAGAGGAACACGTGTAGTCTTGGATGGTCCTCAATCCCATAGATACATCCCATGGACTTCCTCACTTCCAGCCCATGGACTCCCTTACTCATCCTCCATAGATTCAGCTATGAGGACACTAACTTTTGAGGAGAAATACTCTAACCCCAAGCTGAAGGTCTGCAAGGGACCTTCACGTTTCAAGGCATAAGCCAACCCTATATAGATGGGTCCAACCCTATATAGACAGGTCAAGGCTATTGGAATAGGTTGGAATATCTCGTAACTCCTTCCTGACAGCTTTCTTCTGAAACTAAGGCCAGAAAAACACCAGATGCGCTGAACTTCACATCCTCTCCGATTGCCTATTTGTCCAGCAATGATTTCCACCCCATGAAGCATTCAGGTGTCATCTCAATAATGGGAATTTTGGTCAGGGGGATGAGGAGCAGAGAGAAAGCAAGAAGCTGACACTTCTACATGCACCACATTCTAATTGGGGTCAAGGAAGGCAACAGTTGGAGAGCAGCAAGTTATTTTCTGCATCACTGGCCTGTCAAAATATCTTTCAACTCAGATATAAGGAAGGAAAAGGACAGAGCCCAGGAACAGCTCCCTGTCAAGTCAGTTCTAGGAAACGTGGAATGTTGGCGGTTGCCACCATGAGCTGGGCTCAGCAAGGTGCCTCTTAGCCTTTATCCTGGAGATGGCAGGGAGCTAGGAAGGTTAATGGAGAACCTCAACCAGACACAGAAGAAGGAGGAGGAGCATTTGAGTCAAAATCATCCAGAAATCACTTTCAGAGGTGGATTTGCCCATAGCTAATATGATCCACCTGTTGACTTCTGATGGACTTTGACTGATCAAGTACATTTACCCAGCTCCCAAGGGCACCAGGGGTGAAGACTCACCCTTGCACAGCCAGGCAAGTTTCTGAAGCCACAGAAAACTCAACGTCACCCAAGTACAGAACAGAGCAGTTCCCTTCCTACTCAGCTCACCCCAAGAGAAGGATGGTGAGCCAGAATCCTTGCTATAGGGCTGGGAAGCCAAAGACTCGTGTTCCAGCTGATTGAATGGTATGAGCCCAAACACTCAGGTGAAAAAGGCTTTTCCGGCCGATGGGCTGCTACACACTCAATGTGGATGTGGAAGAAGAGAGAAAAGAGCTCTTGCATGATCATCTCCGGCTTTGGCTAGACAGTATGCCCAGATCCCATCCTTCACCTGATATGTCCCCCAAGCGTATCCATTCCAGCTAAACCA
This sequence comes from Pterocles orientalis, assembly GCA_011057875.1. Taxonomy (NCBI): domain Eukaryota; kingdom Metazoa; phylum Chordata; class Aves; order Pterocliformes; family Pteroclidae; genus Pterocles; species Pterocles orientalis. Next base: position 869,765 of record WKFP01015311.1, on the reverse strand, counting down.
ACAGAGCAATTAATGATATCTTCACCCAGCAAGAGCGGGACCACTTCCCAAATCTGCAGCCAGCACAGCAGCACTGGTTAACTTCAGGGAAATTACCTCACCAAAGGGCTTTCCTACAAGGACTGGGGGGACTGAAGTGCAGGAAGAAAGCAGGGAGAAGGACAGAGAGCTCAAATCCATGACAGATCAACCCATACGGTCCTGTAAAACCAGGAAAACACATTTTTTTGATGGCACAACTAGCTGGAAAGACAATTTGGGGCTACCACTCAAGTGCACATGCAAAGGAGGGGCAGAACTGGTGATTCCAGAGACAGACATGCCTGTGCCTACCCACGAAGGATGCCTGCACTGTACTGCCCTAAAAATGTGTTTTAGATTCGATGCAGCAACATCACATCTCATGCTAAAAGCACGGCTCAGTGTTTGGTAAGACTCCACTGCCAACAAACAAGAACCCCAATCTGATGCCCTCCTCATGCAAGGAGATACCCGGGTCCCCACCAAGGGCCAGGAGACACCAGGAGCACAGTACCCAGCTAGAAATGAGCTGCATCCTTAGCACAGATGTTCCCTGTGTGCAGCTCTTTATAAATCTCTCTTCCTCATAAATGAATGATGAGGGCCCTTTAATTGAATTAATTCTAAGTGTTGATCTTGGGATGAATTATCAATGTAAAACAGCAGCACAAAGCACCGGGCGTTTGCACAGCACTGCCAGCCACAGCAGCTCACTCGCTGCTCACAAACGGTTTCAAACAACAGTATGTGAAGAATCATGGAAGGGTTAGGGTTGGAAAGGACCTTAAAGATCATCTAGTTACAACCTCCCTGCCATGGGCAGGGACACCTCCCACTAGCCCAGGTTGCCCAAAGCCTCATCCAGCCTGGCCTTAAACCCCTTCAGGGATGAGGCATCCACAGCTTCTCTGGGCACCCTGGGCCACTGCCTCACCACCCTCACAGGAAAATGTTTCTTCCTAAAATCTCATCTAAATCTCCTCTCTTTCAGTTTATAACCATTGCCCCTCACTCTATCACTATACTCCTTGATAAAGAGTGTTTCCCCATCCAGCCAGAACCCAAGGGCTTCCCTGATGGGATCGTCATGAGCTCCTGCCACACTGTCCCTCACCTGCTCAAAGCCCCCAGCACCATCCAGGACAAGTCCAGGAGATTCTTTGGATGCAAGTAGTCTCTTAAGAATTAAGGTATCCCTTGTACAGGTTTGAAATAAGACCAACCACATGAGAATCAGAAAGATGCCACTGCTGTCCAAAGAGAGATCCAACCACCTCAACCCATCAGCCCAACCAGGTGATGAGATACAGAAAGACCAAGTGTGGCCAAGAGCTTGATCACAGAGGTGTGAGGCAGGACAAGCTCAGAGCTTCCTTGGCTCGGTCCTACATCTGACCTGCAGAAACACTTTACCCTCAATGGACCAGCCGCTGAAAACTGTTCAAGCAGCCAGTCCAACCAGCAGCCCCTGAAACACTAAGTCAAGGCTTCTCCTGTCCCATCACCCTGTCTTGACACAAAGGATCTTCCCTGTCTCACACCAATGTGCCACCTCGGAGGGCTCATCGCACGAGCACAGAAAGCCAAGCAGCACGCAAAGCTGTTCCCACGTCTGCTCTTCCCAGAAGGTAGGTGCAAGAAGCCCAGCCATGCAGGACGGGAGCTGCAGACAGAAATGTGTCAGGCCGTGCTTTATTTCCTCGGGAACCGGCGCAGTTGGTGGGGAGGAGTTCGAATGGGGAGGGGGGGAAAATCCACACGGTAGTGGAGATAACTCAGATGTGAGCGGTGGTGCAGAAAGCATGATGGAAGCAGGTGAGAAAGATCTATATCCCTCCTCCCACAAATGCTCTCCCAAAAGAAAAAAGATGATTCACCCCTCCCGCACAACCTGCAAACCAGCTTTCTCCCAACACAGGCAGACAGCCCCAGTGCTGTTCACACCAATTCCAACAGGAGCAGGAATTTTACTCGTTGAGTTCAAACAAACAAAACTGTTACACGCAGCCCAGACACACAACCAAAATAAACCGCTCCGTTGTGAAGGTATTGGCACCTCAGCAGCTAAATCCCTCGCTTTGAGACCAGCTCTCCATTCCATAAATTTTGGCTATCCCACCTGTTGGTTTGGGATTATCTTCCCTCTCCGGTTAATCCTTGGCAGAGCCTCCTCCACAGGCTCACCCCACTCCCCAAGCTCTATCCTTGGCAGTATTTATAAAAGACTTTTCCTGAATTTCCCTACGCCGAGCAGCCGCTCAGCTCCAGGTCTCTGTGCACTACCAAATCTCCTTCAAACAAGAGTCTTAAATAAATAAAACCAAAGCAATTGTCTCTGTTGAAGTTTTAAGGTAAGATTCTTGGTCCAATGTTTGTCTCCTGTCTCCAAAAGCAACCAGAGCTGGGTTTTTACAGCACAAGGAGCATGGAATTGTAGAATCATAGAATGGTTTGGGTTGGAAAGGACCTTAAAGATCATCGAGCTCCAACCCCCTGCCATGGGCAGGGCCACCTCCCACTAGCCCAGGTTGCCCAAAGCCTCATCCAGCCTGGCCTTGAACACAGCAGGGTAAGTGTAGATTGATTTTTCCTCCAGTGCATCCCAGGTCCAGGTAACAAGCTCAGGAAAATCTCAGCGGACGTGTAAAACCCAAACACAATGGTAGCGAAGATGGAAACAGATGATACAGCCTTACAAATCAAAGTTAAAGGCACTGGCAGGGTGGTATCAGTGAATAACCAGTGGGTCATGCCTTATAAAAAGAGTCCAGTAGTTATACTGCACTTGCGAGGAATTTAACCCCACATCAAAGACACTTGGATACAACTACTGCGATCTGATCCTTTTTTACGCAACTGCCATTAATTCATACAACGAGAACTTTAGCGACAAGACTATTTTCCCAGCCCTTGCACCCTCACTGCGCTTAATACCACTGCTACTGGAGAGCGGATTTATTTACTACATCCAGTTTACGACGTGTTTATTCGCATCTGTGCCATGTCCTTTGTAGTTGGAAAATCGGCAGTGATTAGAGGCAACTAAAATAAAATAAGGCAAAATAAAATAAAATTGTCACAGCGTAATTAAAATGTAATTATTATTGAAATGTGACCTAAAAGAGATTCCATCTGTGTAACATCCTTTCTTTAAATACACAGATATATATAATATTTTAAAATAAATACAGACAGATCTCTTCCGCTGTAGGTGTAATTATACAGCCACATCATTTATACACAGACATACTGTATGTATATTCCACAATGCCGATACTGTAGGCGGTATATGCATGAGAAGAAAGTTATAAACTGTATTTAAAACATGATCGTTACTCAGAGTATTTGACACATCAATTACCAAGAGATACATTTGCACTGAAATCACATTCTGTTTGTTAATCTCTCGAACACAAGTTTCCTATGAGCATCCCCTCCTCGACAGCAGGGTCTCAGCAACGCCTATCTCAAAAGTCGGAGAAATATTTCCTGCTTGTCAAAGAATAGCAAAGCAGAACTGGCTGCTCTCAAAATAATAAACAAAAGCAGTGCAAATTCCTCTGAGCAGCGGCTGGGCACTAAACTGCTGAATCAGCTACTCCGTAACGCAGAGCAAAATTTAGAGCAGCCATCAAAAAAGCACTTAAAAAAACCAAAAACAAAAGCAAAACCAAAAAACCTAACCCTAACAAACCCGTAAACACAACCCTCACCTTCAGAACGAAATCAAAGGAGGCAAGAGTATGTATCACAACCTCTCTGCCAACAAATCCTGCAATCTCCCCTCTTTCAGCTTAAAACCGTTCCCCCTCGTCCTGTCCCTGCACCCCCTGATCCAGAGCCCCCCCAGCTCTCCTGTAGCCCCCTTTCAGCACTGGAAGGTGCTGGAAGGTCTCCCCGGAGCCTTCTCTTCTCCAGGCTGCACATCCCCAACTCTCTCAGCCTGTCCTCGCACGGGAGCTGCTCCAGCCTCGGACCACCTTCATGGCCTCCTCTGGACTCACTCCATCAGGTCCTTTAGACCAACTTCTAAGATGTCACCTCTGTGCTCCAGCCAGGATGTGAGCTGCTAGAGGACGCACATTTCTGAGCCCACTTGAGGATGGTCCTCAGCTCAGCTGGGGTGTTACTGGGATAACCCTGTCCTCAGTTCCGCATCCATCCCAACTCCAGTATCTCCCATGCACCAGCTACAGCCCTACAGAACCACCAGCTTGCCTGTCCCACCAGCAGTGACCAACCCTGGCATGTAGAAGAAGCAGATGAAGGTGAGTATGGAGCTTCAAAAGTTTGCAAACAGAACCACACAACGTGATACCAGCAATAGCAGGGGCCTGGATTTGACACAAGATGTCCCTTCCAGTCCCACACCTCTTTGCAGCACGGCAGAACTCTGTTCTCCAGCCCTCTGATGTGGAGAAGGGCACATTTTGGAGAACATTCATCTATCTTCTTCCCTGACCTGCTCTGATTTGAAATGAAACCAAGGAAGAAATCAGGAGCTTATCCCATGGTGCTGGAAATGAAGCAGATATTGAGGTTTAAGGTTTTTTATTACAAAGCCTCAACTGTGCAGAAATAACCAGGGACAGCATGAATGAAATTGTGGTGACAAGGGACTCTGAAAGCCAGACAGGAAGAATGGGATAGGGACAGTCCTGAGAAGTGATAAATTGCATAAAGGATAAAAAAGATCCCACTGACACACCAGGGGCTGAGAGCAGATAAAAGCGTGGATGTCCATCAGCCCAGACACATCCCTGAGATGAAGAAGGCTTGGTCTTCAGAAGTCAAAAACCACAAATATGTGAGTAGAAGGAGAGCAGAGGTGTTCCCAGAAAGAGAAAGGTGGCTCCTCGTTTGAGCAATTCTTTTGCAAAGATGGTTTCAAGCAGAGCAAAGAGAGAAATTTCATCTAAACCTTGTGGATTTTGCACCTCCTGGGAAAATCACTGCTCTTAAGAAACAGAAGTAGTCACAGGGCCGTACATGTTGGCTGGTTCAGGAAGTGAGATGAGATGGCCACACTGTCCGCTCTGGCCTTTGAAGATGTCTGTCTTGCAGAGGGAGAACCAGAGACTTCAGGAGGAGCCTTGGGCAACGGGATGCTATGATGGCAGAAGCATCAAGGAGACACAAAACTGCATCATGAACTCTCTGGGTTGAGGATGTTGTGTTTGATGCAAGACATCTCTTCCACATTGGACTGTCAGGATGGTCCACCAAAATAACCATAGGTGATGCCAGAGAGATTTGCAGACCACTTGTCTGAAATCAGCCACGACTACAGAAACACAGGACTGGTGACAACTCATGAAGATGTTGAAGATCATAGAATGGTTTGGTTTGAAGGGACCTTAGAGATCATCTAGTTCCAACCCACCTGCTTTGGGTGGGGACATTTCCCACTAGACCAGGTTGCTCAAAGATCTGATTCTCAACCAATATAACCTGTAAAGAGGGTATAAAACACCACTACACAAGCACTCAAATGGCTCTTTGGGCACCAAGCTTGCTTCCTCTGCTTGCATATGCTCTGAGCGCCGAGTACAGCTTTCCTCCTAACTTATTCATGATGTTCTGGCAGTCTTGCCAAGTTCTCCCCAACTCAGCTCATGCAAAAAACAAAAGCTTGGAGCGTTACAAAGGGCATTTCACCCGCGTGGTGGAGGGAGGAGGGAGTTCACAGCAGTAACGCTGCTCTTCCAGAGAGCGATACAGCTCCAGGAGCTGCAAGGGGCAGGGAGGGAAGGGTATGAACTCAAGCCAGCTTGGAGCTGCCTCTTCTGGGAAGTCAGGGCCTCCCATGGGGATGCAGAGTCAGCTACAAGCAGAAGGGTTTGAAGCAGAGCCACTGCGGGGAGCTTTTTCCAACTGATGTTTCCAATAAGCACCAAAAGGGATCGTGTCATCGAGCTGCATGCAGCACTTCTACCTCTGTTACCCCCGCGCATCCTTCCTCGCATGCACGCTCAGGCTGCAAAGAAAGAAACGTGCTCTCAGCAGCCTCCTTTGAAAAAAAAAAAAAAAAAAAAAAAAGTTCATCAGTTTTTCCATGCTCATCTGGCCACTGTTTATTGCCAGCAGTGCTAATGCTCATGGTTGGGAGTTTGCATCCTCCAGATGAGCAGATATTCACAAAACAGGGAGGAGTGTGGTCACCTTCACTGTTCTCACAGCTCCAGGACACAGCAGAGCTGGTGTTCACACTGGAAAGAGTCACAGAGACTCACACGTTGGTGCTTTGCTAATTTCCTACTTTTTATCTTGTTGACAACCCTGGGAGATGTCCTCTCATATCAGCAGTGTGAGAAGGAGATATAACAAATGTGATAATGCCAGATGCTGACGATAAGAGATGGAAAAGAAGTGGGTAGGACTGCTTGCTTCCCCCCAGGGAGAATAAATGAGATAAAATTGCCAGCTCAGAGCAGCCTGCTACCTTCACCATGAGGCCCCTGTTTCCATTTAGCTGAGGTCCTCTCCTCCTACCATTCGGGGACTTGGCACTTACTAGCAGCACCCCAAAAAGATCTGCTGGATCTTATAGAATCACAGAATGGTTTGGGTTGGAAGGGACCTTCAAGATCATCCAGTTCCACCCCCCCTGCCATGGGCAGGGACACCTCCCACTAGCCCAGGTTGCCCAAAGCCTCATCCAGCCTGGCCTTGAACCCCTCCAGGGATGGGGCATCCACAGCTTCTCTGGGCAACCTGGGCCACTGCCTCACCCCCCGCACAGAAAAACATTTCTTCCTCATATCTAGTCTAAATCTGCCCTCTTCCAATTTAAATCCATCTTCAAGAGGGCAACACCGTGCCCATCCCACTCCTGCCCAGGCATGATGCATATTGTTAATTTTATTAACAATAAATGTTTTTGGCTTAAGATCAACACAAAAGGAGTAGAGGTACAAAATTGCCTTGGAGAGGCAACCGGTTTTAGTCCTTACAGAGCATCCTACAGGATATCCTTGCTGCATTTCATTCCTTGCAAGCTCTGCCCTGAGGGGAAGGTGAGGACAAGGACAGTGTCCCACAGCACGGTTCAGGGTCACCACCCCACCCCAGTGTGAAATCCAGAGCTGCTGCACCCTCCGATGCAGCAAAGGGGGACAGGGTAGGTGACAGTAACCCAAGACAGGCTCCAGCTGCCTGGCTGCGGGCAGGCAATGAGCAGGCTGATATAAATAACATCATCCCTGAATCTCACAGAAAGCCGATGGAACAAACACATGCATCAATCTGGAAGCAGGGGATGGACTCATTGACTGAGACGTGGTTTAGGGCAGATCAAATCCAAGACTAATTCAAATCTCATGAAACTCATTCTAGCTCTTGGCCAGGCTGCTGGGAATTATAATCCTTGAATTTTTTTTTTTTCAGGGAATGTACCATAATCTTAACCTAGTTTTATAAATTATTTCAATCCTTTGCAGCTCCAGCCAGGAGAATAGACACGTTGCTTCCAGGCTTTGGTGAAGAGCTGAGAAATTCAACAAGGAAAGCACCCTTGAAATGCAGAATGTGCCTTGGTGTCCCTACCCATGGCGGGAGGGTTGGAACTGGATGATCTTTAAGGTCCCTTCCAACCCAAACCATTCTGAGATTCTATGATTCTGTACACGCTCACAGCCGCCTGCCCGCAATAATGGTTGGAAAACACGGACCAACCTAAAAATCAAGGAATTTTGCAGCTTCAAACTTCTCATCTGCCTTCTGCCTGCTAACCCAGCTCTGCCGAGACTACCCCTAACACGCCAGCAAGGTTCAGCACAGCTGCCACTTAAAATAAGGCTCCTCACACAATTTAAAAATACCCCATCCTCATGCCAACAATAACTTTCTACCACATCACAATAACTCTGTATTTATAGCGGTGATTTCTTCATGCCGCACACCCGCGTATTTCCCCCAGCAGCAGATCCAAGAATACCCATCGCCATCAAAAGTGAATTGGTTATTTTAACAATTTGTGGTGAAACCTATTTCTGCTCATGAGTGGGTTTCAGCCACACAACCACAGCTCCACGTCAGCATGGGCAACGCAGGATTTCTCCCCCTTCTCCTCGTTCGAGATGATAGGGCAAAGTCTCCTGAGGGTTAACACAAAGCTACAACCACTTCCATTTGAGCCATAATTGAAAATCAATAGGATCAGTAGTTTGAATGCTCATGTGCTTAAAGCAGAGGTCTAGGAGTCAGAAGCAGGAGTGATTTCCTCTCCTGGCCCTGATTTGAAACAGAGATTTTTTTTCTTTTTTTTTGAGTTCTCTGGGCTTGTGATCCAGCACCAATAAAATGGAGATAATCCACTCCTGGGCTGTAATTCACTAGAGCTTAAAAAGTGCTGAGACACATGGGCGCATAGGATGCACTCACAGAGAGCAAGTTATTATTAAATATCTTGAAGTGAGGGGCAGTGAGGGATGCTGAGTCTTCCTTTCTGAGTTTCTTTTTTTTTTTTTTTTAACATAGCATCAAGGAAAACTCTGCATCAATGATCCCTGCTCCACCTGACTAAATACCAAGCAGCAGTGCCAGGACACCCAAGCTGAGATCAGCATCCAAGTGTGTAAAGTACTGAGCAAGACACACCATCCCAACAGGTGACAAAGATTTTATCATTCCTGTAGGGATGAGGCCAGTTCTCAAGGAGATATTGGTGACACCATGCTGGGTGGAAGGGGCTGTCCATGCTCCTCTCTCCAATGTGAACCCCAGCTGCAGGGAGGTTGGACTAGATGACCTCCATGGTCCCTTCCAACTCAAACTATTCTATAATTCTATGATCTCCAGCTTAACTGGCCAACATGGGTCTTGTCACCCAACAAGAAGCAAATTACAAGCTCCAGCTCACTCCTTCCACCCCTTTCCTGCTCACTTCTTATTGCTGCATGACCTTGAAGGTCCGGAGAGGTAGGAGTAGTGTGGATGGCTGTCACAGGCATACCCCACAGTGCTCAGAGGAACATCCAGGAACATCCACTGGGATGGAGTCCACCTCTGCTGTCAAAATAATGGACTTTACTGCATTACTCAACCTCTGCCCCGTGCCGTGCCACCTGGGCACCCAGGAATGACACTTTCTCATTATGGGCAGGCTGTGGACAGGAGAGCTTAATTTCACTAAAGGGGTGAAGGACCGTAGTGAAGGTGAAGGGGGAGGAAGGTGGAATTACTGATTTATTCTAAATCGGGATTCATGATTCATTCAGGAAAGGATAAAGGTGCCACCAGTTGCATCTCCTACCTCCCTCTTCAGCTGCAGGGAATAGCTCCATGCAGTGCTCCACAACCACCCTTCAGCAAGAAGTAAACCAGTAAACAACTGGTTTAAGCAAACCAGTGCCCCACTGTGAGCAGAGTTACACCGCATCAGGAAGATTTGCTGCAACACAACGTGGGAACTGCTGTACTGGTAAAAGCACTTGAATAACATCAGCGAACAGCAGGGAGAACATCTTATTTCTTTACCAAAAGAAACTCCTACGGCAGTCAAGGTTCATGCCATGCTGGCTCACATCTGGCCTTCAGCTCCAGCTGCTGAGCAGCTCCAAAGCAGCTGCCCAGTTCCTATCGGATCCAAACTTCTGCGAATCTGGAGCCGTAACACAAACCTTGTGTTCCCAGGCACAAGCAGTCTCAGCAGAAAGCCACATTTTGCCCATCCCTGTTCACAGCACGGCTTGGAGGTGTCGTTAAGAATCCAATCAATGTGACGTCATGGGTGTAATTGAATTATATGTACGCTCAGCAGACCCTTTCCACTTGGTATCCCCATTGGCTAATGTTGAATTATGATGGATCATACACAGGGATATATGAAACACGCATGAATAACCCAAGCATGCATTTTTAATGATGCGATCCTGACAACTTCCCCCTCCTAACGAAATCAAAATGAATTAAACACAAGTAGCTGTCAGTAGCATAAAAAAAAAAAAGAAAAAACCCTCATCATTGAAATGGCAACATTAAATATTCGCCCCAATTGCAGAGTGACTAGGACCGGTTGTTGTAATGACAGCAATTAACATATCTATCCATTTAAAGTTTCCAGTGTAAAAAGAAAGAGCAGCTTGGGTGATATTAATGGTAGGGAAGAAAGGTGATGATAATGGATCACAGGGAGTGAATAGGGCTGAACTGAATGGGGTAATTCAGATGAATTGTCTGACAATGGCTGGACAATCCCCCAGAAGAACATGTCCCCAGGTATAGGACGGAGCTTGCAGGCTTGTAACATTCTTTAAAATAAGGGCAAAATCTGCAAGCCAAACAATCAGAAATGGTCCAAGTCAGGCAGAGACCACCAGATTCCAGGACACTACAAGTTAACCTGAACATCCCAGACGAGCAGGATGTATTCTCTGATTTAACTGATCATGAGCAAAGAAAAGGGAATTATTTGCAGGGGTGGACTTGCATCTTGGATTTGCCCTCTGTCACTGCTGTTCTCTTACAGATACAGTGCAAGAGTTATTTTGGACAAGCAGAAAACCTGGTCCCAGATCTGTGTGTCCCCATCTATCAGAACCATCCAGATACTCTTCTTTTCCCTCCTACCCTCTCAATATATTAATATTAATTACCCAACACACCCTCATAAGCACACTGACCAGGATTATAGCTTCAACTGCTGGGGCTAACGTCTTTCGGATTTATAACTCCCTAGAAAATGGGCAGCAGCTCTGTTTAAAATAAATAAATAAATAAATAAATAAATGAAAAGAGAGAGAGAGAGAAAAAAAAACCCTCCAATTTTAAAAAGTAAGTATTTGGGGACTTATAAAGAAGTCAAGCCGTAAATAAGAAAAAAAAATGTTCTCACTCTGTGGATTATGAGTTTCTGCTATGTTCAGTGAAAATTAGGCATTTCGGTCTCGTTGTAGATGTAGTCTAAAGCACAATGTCACAGACCTTGTTCCTAATTGCAGACAGGCTGGACACAGTGGCAAAGGAGAGAGCCACTGGAGATACAAGTAGATGTCTCATAACAAGCTCATTAGCTTCAACACCAGACCCCATGTTCCTCAAAAACTATCCCAGGGCCCTCAGGATTTATGCCGAGCGAACCTAAGCAGCAAATCTCTTGGGAGACCTGTAGAGAGGAAGCCAATATGCTCCATAACAGAAGGGTTATCCTTTGCAATTAATAGCGAGTGAGTTAAATAAATAAATGAGACAGAGTTTATCTTCTCTGAGTGGGTGGCTATCTACCTCTTCTCCAATTAAATCCACTTTAGGAATCCAAGTACATAGCCAGAACAGTTTTGCTCTCTCTGCAACTCAGGGACAGCACCACTTCCATACCTACCAGAAGAGCTGGGAGGATAAATACGTTATGGATGGGATTGGTTGGACAAACGAATCTTACAGCTGGAGAATCTCTGAGTGACACGTTAAATAGCATCCACAACACCCAGTAGAGACAACTACAGTGTTGGTTGGAGCACCAAGACTTTGCTTCCCTTTAAAAACCATCCAAGATGTTTAAGGAACTAGTATTCATCAGGAGAAGAGGACGAGGAGAAGACACGTGAAAAGGAATTGATTTTGAAGGGTGCCCACGTGCTAAAATGCCAATAGCTCTGATGTAGCAAAAGCTCAGTGGCCAAAGTCACATCCCAGTTCTCATGATCATGGCTTTTCACAACAGAAAGTAGGCTTGTGAGAGAGTGGAAACACTCTCCCTTGAAGGTCTCATTGGCGACCAGAGCTGTGAACCATTCTTTACAGACAAATCATCCCCACCCTATGCCTATATCCCTTAGAAGGGTGTTACAGAATTACAATGGGAGATTTCAAGCTAAGTGGCTTTTTTTTTTTCCTTTTGCCTTTCTGCTTTCCACTGACTCCTCTGTCATATGTAAATGTTGAATCACAGCATAATTTAGAGGTGAGTTTGTTTGTCTTACAGTCAACTCATCTTTCTTGGAAAAAAAATAACCCTAAAAGAGAGGGGAAAAAAAAAAAAAAAAA
>WKFP01015311.1:823630-844776 GCA_011057875.1 Pterocles orientalis | reverse complement strand
AGCCTGGGCTAGTGGAAGGTGTCCCTGGCCACGGCAAAGGAGTGGAACTCGATCTTTAAGGTCCTTTCCAACCCAAACCATTTTATGATTCTATGATTCCAGTAGTATGGCCAATTACACTCGTTTTGTTTGCTGTTATGAACCCACCCTGACTTTGCCAGGCCAGGAATTAGGCCCCTGCTCATCCCCAGAAATGCCCAGCTACGGGTCACAAACTGAGCAAAGGCTCCCCCAGCTTGAACATCAGCAGTGGGGAGGAGAAAACTGCTGTTAAACTGTTTCCCTACATTTCCTCAGGGGTATCCGAGGAAATAACTTCTTCAAATTAAAGGGTTCCTAAGCGTGGGCTGGGGAAACTCTTTAAAGCAAATTGTTTTCACAGAGTAATAGCCAGAGAACAAAGCCTGAAAGGCATGAGTTTAAACTTTTAAGCAATATTAGTTGCATGCACATACATGTGTGCGTGCACACTTAAATTTGAAAATTCTTCATCCAAGGCTGTTCTGCTTTCAGCCACTCTGACACTACTCTGCTGTCTCTGCACAGGAGTCATTCCTAGCACCTGGGAGATGAGCTAAAGGTGTGTCCTGGTTTGGGCTGGGACAGGGTTCACTCTCTTCCCAGCAGCTGGTGTGAGGCTGTGTTGGGGTTTGTGCTGAGGAGAAGCTGATCACACACTGATGGGCAGAGCTGCTGCCAGGACAGTCAAGGACTTTCCAGCTTCTCTGCTGTGCCCATGTCTGCAGGGGCAGGAGGAGCTGGGAGGGAGCACAGCCCCAGGGACCAGCCCACGATTCAACCTCAGGGTTAGGACTGAGACCCAAACTGGTCCATGGTCTCTTCCATCCCATGCCCGGCATGGCCAGGATAGAGGTGAGGCTCTGTCTGGAAGTTCTCTCTCTTGCTCCAGTTTGTCTCCCTCCAGGTCACCCCTCTCCCGGGGTCGTCTCAGTCTCTCAGATACTCAGTCTCTTATCTCTGTTCCAGGATTGCAGCTTCAGGACTCTCCCTGCTCCAGGATCATTAGCTGGTGACAGGCTGAGCCTTGGTCATCGGGTGGTGAGCAGTGTCACTGTGTATCACTCATCTGCATATTTGTATATATTACTGATATTATCATCACTACTGTTATTTCCAATACTAATGTAGTTTAGCTATTAAGTTGTTCTTATCTTAACCCACGAATCTCTTTTCCCTTTACCCTCACCTTCTGTAGCCCCCTTTCAGCTCTGGAAGGTGCTGGAAGGTCTCCCCGGAGCCTTCTCTTCTCCAGGCTGCACACCCCCAACTCTCTCAGCCTGTCCTCAGATGGGGGGTGCTTGAAGGTCTTCAGAGAGAGCAGGTCCATGGACCTTGTTGTCATGGTTAGCATCTTCACCAGCACTCAGTACCCATCCTCTGCACCCTGCTTCCTTCCTACAGACAGGAGCTGTCAAACTGATGTCTACATGAACGGCTAATCTGCTCCTGGACCAGAGATCAGTCATCTGGCCAAAAGGAGGAGGAAGAGGAGGTGAGGCAGGCTGCAGAGGTGATTTGGGGCACAGATATGGCTGCAGGATGGCAAGGGGGATAGAGTGGAGGATGGTGAAAGGAAGAGATGGATGCACAGTGCCTTATCAGGGACTTGCTGTTCTTTCAACTGGTTCCCTGATAACATATGGAGCTTAATCAAATATGCAAATGATGTCCTATCTAGAGAGAAGGGAAACAGAGAAATAAACCCAGAGACCACGCATGAAAACAAGCCGACGAAATGAGAGACTGGGTAGAGGGTTTCCTCTTTTTGATAAAATTATTTCAAAAGATTAAATTAAAGCAAAACTAATTAGGAGAACCGCACTTAAGCCGACTTCCCGTAAGAAGGGTCAGCAGGCAAGAAGCGTTCAAATCAAAGGCAGATGCAAGAGGCACTTCAAGGGCTCCCTGAAAAGTCATTATCCCAGTCAAAAGGGAAGGGGATAGAGAGAAGGAAGGAATGACAAGAGCCATTTTGGCTGGGCATCCATCTGAGCATTAGATGGAGTATATGGGGAATTAAATAGCTTCTCATTGCCCCCCTGGACAGCAGAAGTAGCAGGTGAAGACCAAAGCTGATCACCTAACAACCCATCCAGAGTGCTTCTAGGAGAAGAGAGGGATGAAGACAAAGAGAAATAGATAGACAAGGGGGGGGACACAGGGACACATCTGCTTTTCCTTGTATCCCACCCCATCAACAGCACAGCCTCAGCAGGAATTGCAGCCTGAATCCTCCACACATCTTGCACCGACACCATGCAGAAAATCACCTGCTGTGATAAGACAAGTGACAACCAGCACCACTGCAAACTGGTCCCCGGGAGGCTGCAGAACCCATGGATTTCAGCAAGGTAACCTGCAGCAGGACATTGTCATCCGTCCCTTTGCATCCACTTCTGTCACTAACATCCCTCTGCCCGCACAGGGTGCATCCTCAGCCCGCTGTAGGGATATCCAGCTCAGCTGCTTTGGGACTGGAAAGCTGTTTGAATTTAATCTGCAGCTTCTTAGAGGAAGAGTTTGAAGAGATGACGGTACAACCTGCTGCCTTCCCTGCTGTTATGGGTCCGCTGGAGCCCACTATTTATCCTGGAGTCGGAAATAAAAACTCACCGATGCAGAATCTGGAAGGATCAGACCATCATTTGCTGATCTTCTTACGCAATCACAAGATCCCATCTCTGACAAGTCTCTGAGGCACTGTTAAACCAGTACCTCCCAAAAAAAGAGCAGCACTCAACACACGTATGCAAGGCACCCAGCAAAATCACAGCTCAGCCAAACCCTGCGCACCAGCACGGAGACTGCTGAGCAGTCAGAAAGCAGAGAGGGATACTTGAGGGAGAGACACGGAAAATTAATTGCTCTCTGCCAAAAAGCAGCCTCTAACTCTTGCTGGGAACAGCAGCCTTCCTAGAAAAAAAAAAAAAAAGAGTTTTCCTACTGCAGTTAGACACCGCAAGGAGCTAACCACAGTGTGCTACGCTGACAGGTTGTAGCTGGGAGTCCCAAAGCAATGGAGATGAGCTGTGCGAGAGGCGAAGCACCCACCTGCAGTGACGGAGCAATTAATGAGTTTTTAAAACAAGTGTCAGCTGTAGAGTCTGGATACAAGCCCCCCTGATGCGGTTTAGGGTCGGGGGTTTTGCAGCTGAGGATGCAGCACAGGGGAACCCAGGGTGGAAAGGACCTCAGGAGGTCTCTAGTCCAACCTCCTCTTCAAAGCAGGGTCAGCTGGGAGATCAGAGCGGGTTGTTTTGTCCACTCAGACCTTGAAATCCCTTGAAAATCTCCAAGGATGGAAATTGCACAACCTCCATGGGCAACCTACCTCAATCCTTGCCCATCCTCATGGGAAAAAGCTTTTTCTTATATCCAGTTGGACACCTAGCTCTCATGTCAACCCATGCCTGTTGTCTCATCCTCCCACCACTCAAGAGCCTGTCTCAACCCTCTCAATAACCTCCTTGCAGGCAAGGGAATACTGCTGTTAGGTTCATCCAAGTTTTTTCCTCCCCACCCTGAAGAAGCTCATTTATCCCATCCTCTCCTCTGGATGAGGTTGAAGTCTGGAACTTGGGCAGGTTCTCCAACTCCTGGCCCATCTCTTCACCCTCTCCTGAACTTGCTCTAGTTGATCAACATCTTTTTTTATACTGAGGGGTCTAAACCTTGGCACACTATCTAGATATTCTCTGGCAACTGAGTTCAGGGAGATGATCACCTTCTCCTCAAGCTACTAACAGTGCCCCTATTTATGTAGCTGAGGACATTGTTGGCCTCCTTTGCTGCATAGGCATGCCAATGGCTCATGTGCAATTTGCTGTCTACCAGGATCCCCAGGTCCTTTTGAGGAGAGCTGCTCCTCAGCCAGGCAGCCTGAATTGTTGCAAGAGGTTTCTCTTTTCCAGGCACAGGACTTCACACTTCTTAAATAAGTTCATCTCAACCCCATCACTCCACCCTGTCGAGGTCCCTCTGGATGGTAGCCCTGCTCTTCAGCCAGATCCTCCCAACTGACTGCAGCTCTGGGATGAGCAGAAGCACAGAGGAACCTGTCTCCAACCTCACTTGACCCCCATTTGGTGAAAGATGAAGTGCAACAGAAGGATGCCCAAGCACCCACAAAGCTTTGTAGCAGCAGGGGAAGAAAGACAGCACAGCAGCCTACAACCTGGATGTGCAAGTTCTGCATCTTTGATTTCACCTGTGGTTGTAGTATATGATCACCCAGGACTCCTAAGTCATGTTGGACTCCAGTATCACCAGCCAATGACCTCTTTTAGGTGACCAGTACAAATGGGTGTCACTGGTTGATGTCCGCATAGATTGCCATCAGCATCGCTTTCAGGATGAGCAATAAGCGCAGAGTACACCTTGGGTACCAAATCACATCCGTCCTGACGCTACGGCCACAAAACTGAACTACTCTTCATGCATCTACGCTGACAACGACCTCACAAGGAGGGTCCATACATCAACGGAGGACCCAGACAACTGCAGCCTTCACAGATGGCAGATACAGATGGGAAGCGGCATCGCTCCGTCACAAGTGACTGAAGCACTCAGACTCCCGCTGATTTAGGATGCTGCGAGGAAAGGCCAGGGTGAACAAGCCCCTCTTGTAGAAACCAGCTTCCCAGCAGGAGCCAGAGACTCTACAGCATGTTTTCAGAGCAGTCAAGTCCACTTGCCAAACAGTTGGAGAAAAAAAAAATAAATTAAAAAAACCCCCTGACTCTTTCAAATCAGCAGAGGGAAGGAGAAGGAAACCGAGTTTCCCTGCTGACATTCGCACAGAGCTGTCAGCAGCAGAATATCCTCCAAGGAATATCAAAACTGAGCAGGGTTTCTTGTCTTGTGAGTGTTGAGAAACCCCCTCGCCTGGAGGAACAGTGATGATCTGTCTTTGCCTGCAGTTATCACGAGACTGCAAACCAACACATGGCAAACCCAGGGCTCTCTCATCAGCTCCAGCTCCTTCGATGGGAGGTGAGATATCAGAGGAGAAAAGGAAGAAAATACTCCTCTCCATGTGGGTACATCATGGTATCACCAACCCAGCAGAACCTGTGGGTCTCTGCCCTTCTCTTGCTCCCTTTTACCTTGGGTTTTTGGGGGCTTTTTTGGTTGTTTGTGTTTTTTGGGGTCTTTTTGTTTTGTTTTTTCATGAAAAGCTCAATTTTATTCTTCTGTTGGCCATTCGTGGCACTTGAGAGCAATCTATCTTTGTGGAAGGACCTGACACACCACCAGTCCCACCAGGATTCAGCTGCTTTCTCCTGCTGAACACAATGAATCCTGCTCTGGGAAGGAACCTCACCCCACATATGAGGGGACAATGACTGTAGTCAGAGGACCCACCACAGCAGTCAGTGATGACAAGAGAGCTGCAAGTTGGGTGTTCTTCATGTTTTTAAGCTGGAAGAGGGAAGACTGAGATGAGATATTAGGAAGAAGTTTTTTATTGTGAGGGTGGTGAGGCAGTGGCACAGGTTGCCCAGAGAAGCTGTGGATGCCCCATCCCTGGAGGGGTTCAAGGCCAGGCTGGATGAGGCTTTGGGCAACCTGGGCTAGTGGGAGGTGTCCCTGCCCATGGCTTGGGGGTTGTAACTGGATGATCTTTGAGGTCCCTTCCAACCCAAACCATTCCGTGATTCTACCTTCCTGAAGCAATCCTGGCACTACCATAGACCAAGGTGCATCTTCTCCAAGCTCCACGCTGATTCCTTCAATAGCTGCCAGTGGTTTCCACTCCCAGTGTAGACAGCCCAGTAGCATCCAACTGGGAGAGCTGTCAGCCAGCTGATGGGACAGGGTAGCCACAGCTACATGGCCAGAAACCAGCAGGAGCTCAGATTCACATGTACTTTCCAATCCAATTATCCATCCGAGAAAGCCAGCCTTCCCCAATGCAACTGTGAGATGGGCCAAAATGAGAACTGTAAATCCGAGCCCTCAGATCTAAAAATCTCCCCATGGTGTTTTTGCCTCTAGATCCAAAGAAAGCAGGGTCTCGAGGGTTCAGGCTAATCCAGAGGGTGGTTCATGAAACCTGTCAATACTGAGAATTTTCTACTAAATAGAGGTGATACCTGGCGGGAAGTGCTGGCCAGTTTTCAGAGCTGTCTGATCTGAATGAAAACCTTCATGCCGAATGGCAGTCCAAATCTAAAAAGCCCTTCAAAGACCTCAAACTGATGGGATTTTCTGAAAAAAAATGAAATACAGGCCACAAAGTGAAAGAATTGATTTTTAAGCCAAATTTCTTTCTCTGCAAGGAATTTAGCATAGAAGAAGCTTTGAGAGAAATATTTGGATGAAATTTTTAAAAAGTATTTCTTATGGGAAAGTTTCAAATAAATGTAAATTAGTACATTACTACTACTCATTTTCAAACAAACATTTCAACATGGACAAAAAAGCTTTTTTTTTTTGTTAGAAGTGCAGTTCCTAGGGCTGATCCCCAGGTTGACATTTATAATCACCCTTTACACCTGCATCTACACACGGAATAATTACAGTTAAGTTGTATTTCTTTGACTGGAAACTATCTGCACAAAAGCAGTGACCCATAAATTAAATACCTATGGAAGGAATACAAGGAATACTGAACACTGCTACGCTCCCTTAGAGATGACAGGTATTAGTGGCACATAATTTGGATTTTTTTTTTTTCCTAGCATCTGGCCAAAATGAGCATACAAAACCGTGCAAAGCATCTTCATGGGTACATCAGTAGGAGTAAAGAGCTAAGTGTGTAATGATAGAGTGAGTGTTCAAAGGAAAAAAAAAAAAAACAGTGGATTTCAGCACTGGGCTGTTTTACAGCAAAGTGGTTTGTAGGAAGCACATACTCAGGAATAACTCCTGTTCCTGATCGTTGACTGCACTACTGTTTGCAGAGAGACAAAACAAACCTTCCTTAAACTCAAGTGAGGTTTTCACACCTCCTGAAAAAAAAAAAATAAAAATCACTGATAATTCACTGGGGTGTCTATTGCCTTTCAGCCACGGGTTTTGTTCAAAGCACTTCCCATCATCCTTAGGAGCCACTGTGGCCAAGGAAGCCCACCAGCCACCCTGGAGTATACTAAACCGTGGTACGGAAGCACAGGGAACACCCGTGGCCAGCCAGCACAAGAGGTAATTACAGACACTGGGATTTGACCAAAGCAGTGCAAGATGAAATATTTCTCATTAAAAAGTACCACAGGATCTCTAATGCCCACAAGTGGTTAGGAGTTGGTTTCCCATCCCATCTGATCTGTCTAGTTTAGCTGCTTGATACGATTACACCTCAACTTTCAGTGTGTTAGTTTTCCCCAACACTTCTTCAAAAAAGCAGAAGCACTTTCTACCCTTTGCTGGAAGGAAAATTATGTAGGGAGGCACATCAGGAGTTTCTGGTAGAATAAATAACTGAATCTGGCTGTGTCCCAAGCCACTTATCCCCAGAGCACCTTTATCCATCCCCAAGACGCCACCAGCACCCATCACGCCTTTAATCCATGGGCCAACCCTCTCCATCCCCACGATGCCACCAGCACCCATCACGCCTTTAATCCATGGGCCAACCCTCTCCATCCCCAAGATGCCACCAGCACCCATCACGCCTTTAATCCATGGGCCAACCCTCTCCATCCCCAGGATGCCACCAGCACCCATCAAGCCTTGTTTCCAAGGGCTCTGGTCTCTTTACACGAAGTATAGTCAGGGGTAAATTTTTCTTTTCCATAGCTCTGCATTTTTATCCTATTTATATCTTCACTCCGCAGGGCCAGGCTGTGCTGTGGCCAAGCCAGCAGAATTAGAGGGCATATTTCCACAGCACATTATTCAGTTCCTTCCCATTGGTCTGCACATGTAGCTATGTGAACGAGCGAGGGTTGCAAAAATGTATTTTGCCTGGGGCAGTGAAATAGCTGGGGCCAACCTTGTCATTCTGTTTCACTCATTCTTTTCCTTACCCTATCTCTATCTCGCTTTTTTCCCTTTTCTTTCTCTCTTTGTTGTCTTGGTTACATGGGCAGATTCCTGATATGCTGCTAGTTCTCATTTCAATGATATGTTCCTGTAAAGCACAATATTTTACTTCAGTTGTGCTTGCCACTGGATAAATTCCTTTGACATAAGTGACATTTGTATATCAACTAACACATATTGCTTTATGACTGTGGATATTTTGCAGAATATTCACAGGTTGCATGCATCAAAATCTGACATACAGTCTGCATCTTTTGTATAAAAATACACAGAGAGAAAAAAGGCTGAAACTGCAGGAAAAATAAGGAAAGTTTCTCCAAAACCATCTTGTAATTACTTGTAGTGAGTTTTCCAACAGCTGAGTAAATCCTGCTATCTTGAAGATAATCTAGCAACTCCTCTCTTCATGCTGTCCAAAATATTTCACGTAGCTGCACAGCACCAGGAGAATCAGCAGAATGTACCATGCGTGGTAGGACCCAGCAAGCAAAAAAAAAAAAAAAAAAAAAAGACAGCTCCTGGGCTTTGTCCACTAGCACATGGAGTTTCATCTAATCCTACAAAGCTTATTCCAATTTACCCACAGGCATTTTTTAAAACATAAATCAAACTTCATGCTAACATAATATATTACACTGGAGTTGCAGTACCAATGGCATCTTTCCCTTGCTTCCTATTCGAAAGCACCTGATTGATGAGCTGAGATGGAAAACAAAGCTTCCAAAGGTCCATGAAGTCTAGGGAGGGATCAAGGACCGTCAAGTGAAAATCCTGAGTGCCAAAGTGGCCCTGCGTGGCACCCAGAGGGGACAGCAGGCTGGTGTCCCAAGCTCCGAAACCCTCCTTGGAGGAGGTCAGCATGTGGAAGAGAGTCAATGATTGTAAAAGTCATAGCAAGAATGGGGTTGAACCTTCAAGAACTGGAATTTTCCAGGAACCTGGATCAACTGATCCAAAACAACCACAAGTGTTCACAAGAGCCCCGTTTACTTTTCAATCTGCCTCTATGGTGGAGACTTATTTAGTCGAGGAAGATCTCAGCCCAAGACCCCAGCTCTGCTCTGACACAAGGACACAACGCACCAACTACTGTAGGCAGAATATTCAGCACACTGGGAAAAATGGAATAAAATGAAGCTTCCTCAAATTACATCAGCCTGTTCAGCTCCCCTCTTGTCGTTCTTTACCCTATAAGGCTGTCCCTGCTCTCTACCACACTAAAAATCTCTCTCACTCCTCTTCTCCCCTATTAAATCAATCAGATCTTGGATTCTGCAACGTGACCTGCAAAGGCAGAGCTGTGTCTGAGTTTGCTTCTCCTGAAGCCAAAAGAAAAACCAAAAGCTTGTGAGCGCAGGGAAGCAGCAGTCATTCTTAACTGTTTAGGTCTTTTGGATATTTACCATTCAGATCTCAGCAATCCCATTTTTCCCCCCCCAAGTGACTGAGTGGAGAACTGAACAGTTTATTATGATATCACAGATGACAGGGAAGCAAAACCTAATTAGTCAGGGGAGGAGATTATTTTTATTACAACTGTTTAAAAAACAATTTGGCTCCTTTTCCACAGGCCTGAATAGACTGTTACCAAAAAAAAAAAAAATTATTTTCAAAAGCATCAGCAGCCTTTCCTCTGTTGAACAAAGCCTGAGACCTTTGCCAGTGGGGAGGATCCTGTTCCCCTTGCAGACCTCCCTCAGCACGGGGGCAATGCCATCTGAATTTGCTTCATTTTAAGTGACAAAACAGGTAGAGGAACAAAACCAGATACTTCAGCCCTTCCTTAAGCATCAGTGAACAAAGGACTCCCTTCCTTCCCCCGTCTGCTTTGTCCATCTTATACACAAGCCATAGTGTGTCACCTCATAGCACCTTCCTCTCCCAAACTTGGAAATTATTGCTTGCAGAAAGAATTCAAAGAGGAATCAACTCCCAAGCCCCAAGGCTCTGCCCCACCTCATTTCCCAGCTTCTCACCCATCTCCATCATTATGGCAAAGCCACAATCTCCTTGCACATCCAATATTTTGCAACACCCCTGAACTAAGCATTCAGAAAATCATTGTCCAACCAACACGTAAGGGTTTAAACGGAGGAAATGCACCATCATTAGCATGAGAAGATCACTTCTAATAACTCTTGTTTCCTTGAGAAAAACACAGGTAGCTGATTCCCAGCTCCCACCTCTCAAGACTCTCTACTATTGCCTTACATGGCAAACTACAGAGCTACAGCTGTGCAACGGGCATATTTTTAGTGAGAATGCACAGCGAGGAACATAAATACACCCTTTATTGTACTTGGGGTTATGTGGCGTCAACCATAAACATAACGCTCGTTATCATTCAAGACAGAGCTTGCTTTTGATGGAAACACTCTTCCTTCAGCACAAGCACCCAGCCTGACCTAAACAGAGCGACCGCTAATCCCATGCTGGGCTCGTGGTGAAATCACAGTCCAGTCACATTGCTCTGAAGAAAGAGCTCCAGAGTATGAATCCTCTTTCTTAACAAACTTCAGCCACAATCATTTTTTCTCCGGCCTGCACAGATACCCTGTGATCAACTACTTTAGTTAGAGATGGTTTGAACACACACACACACACAAAAAAAATATCTGTTGGATTTAAACTGCACCAAGTCCGTCTGTGGCTGAGTCTGCAGTTTGACTTCTGAAACATTCATTTGCTAACGAACAACAATTTGGAGAAAGAATTTTCTCCGTCCTCACATCAGCTCTAACCTTCGAGGGTGAAACACAATTTTTTTGCCAACCAAAACAACGTTTGCTATCCTCAAAAATAGGTGATGCACCTTAGGATAAGGACTGCACTCACATGCAATGCAACGCCGCAAATCTCCATAAGAACGTGAAAATCTGAGTTAAAGAACCACGTCAGGTCTTACCTTCTTGAGCTTCCCACTCTTGGTGCCCACAAAAGCCAGGGAGTGGTTCTTGTAGACGTAGGCAATCACAGACGTCATTCTGTCTCCATTCTCCGTGAAAATGGGGAGCCCTCGTACCATGGATGATACTCCCAAGGGGGCATTCATATCCAAGCCACAGAAATTGTCATCAATTGTTAACAGCTATAAACAAAAAAAAAAAAAAAAAGAGTTTACCAAAAAAATGAAACCACTGATTCTTTAGTCATTTGGGAAGTATCCATCCAAGTAGGGACATCATTGCATAACAAGCCTATAATTTATGCAGGCTGACAAATCAATAAAAAAGGCAGGACTGGAGAAAGACAAAGGTGGAAAAAAATTTGTCCAAAAGTTGCGTGATGAGTTACAGACAGAAAGAGAACTGGAAACTTGCTTCTCTTGAATGACAGCCCAGCAGGATATATTGCGTTAAGCCTTTTTCCTACTGCTTTACCAGTCAGTTTTACCAGTCAAGATCCAGCAATCAAAGACAAAGTCTGCTGAAAATGTCTTAAACACATCTAGTTCTGTCAAAAAAAAAATAAATGCACATCATTCCCATGGGATCCAGAACGAGAACCACTGAGCTAAAACTGCACTGGCAAATAAAATAGACCCTGGCCCACCCTGAGACCCAATAGTAAGGCTCACATCTGTGAAACCTAAATAATCATTCCCCTTCGAGCTCCAAACCCTGTAGAATCACTCCTACATCTTGGAAATTCCTCCAAATGACATCCTGGCATTGTCTAGGAGAGAGCTGGTCATCCTACACCAAATCTGCAGTAGGGACCGTGCTAAGGATAAAACACTGTAGACAATGACTGCACGCACTCCCTGGGATTAATTTAATCATTTCCAGGGATTAATTTAGTCATATAGTCTCAAATTCTCTCACTTTTTTTTGGTCTGGGCACTTCATCCTCCTGGGTCTCCATTTCTTCCCCATAAAATGGAGATTATCAACATGTATCCATCTTACTGGGGTACGGTAACTCCCTGAAGTTACTTGGAGAGAAGGGAAGGTTTCACAGCTATTACAGGAGCTTTCCAGTATTTGTTGGAGATATCCATGAAACCCTAACAACCAGAGAAAAGGTCCCGTTCATTAGTTCTGCTGCCTAAGCTCTACCACCTATTGCATTTGAACTCAATGGGCTTATCATCACACAGATGCTCCGCTGGGATCTTTGAATCCCAGTACAGGCAACACTTCCACCTAAGGCACCATCTGGACAGGAGGGGAGGCTAGCACAGCTTGCCAATATTATGATCTCCACAGAATAATTCATATAAAGATGAAGCTCCAAATATCACAGTAGACAGTTGCCAAAGCAGTTAGACTTTATTGACTTCAATAGGACCACTCACAGATCCGAAGTTAACCACCTGCTTAAAATGTTTTGCTGGACTAAGGCCTAGAAAGGCAATAACTAATTGTACAGGAAGATTGCTTAATTTTCATATATCTTTAATAAAGGACCACGATTTTTTTTTTGTCTGAACTCACAGCTTCCTGGAAGCACAGCTAGAATATATGCTGCTCCTTGCTTGAGTTCATGAACAGTAAAAGCCTGATAGCTGATTCATTTTATCCTCACCCAGCAATTATAGGGAATAATTACAGATGGCTTTACTGAATGGAAGAATAATGTGTCCTAAATGTATTTATAAACACATAAAACCTATGAGGATTTCAAACAGCTATTAGTAAGGAACAGCTAGCCTGAGCTCTGGCCTGCAAGAGTCATTAGTGTTTGTGGACTGCCCTTTCAGAGCTAAAACACCAGCTCAAAGAGCAATTACAGATCAGATGGGCAGCATCCATGAGCTGCAGACGGGATGTTGCTAGTCTACAATGCCAGCACAAAGTCCAAGATAAAGCTGCATCCCAGATCCAAAGGCCAAATCCATCTGAGGTCTGGTACCACCATGTTGATGGCCACACTTGAGAGGCAGGACAACCCCGCTGACAGCATCACTTGTGGATAATGAGAACATGTACAGCTTCATTACACAGGTCAGGATGGAAAAACTGCAGCTTGATTACTCTGGAAGTATAAACTTGTTTGAAGCAGCAACACTACCCAGACCTTTCTGCAAGACATGAGACATCATTGACTGTCAGAGATTAGCTACCAAGAGGAGTAATGTGTTGGTCTGACGCCGTGTGACAAGACTTCACTAATTCACTACCCAACACATCACCCGGTGGGGGATCCATCTAGCTTTAGCCATGTGAAATCTTAGTAAGTAACCAACAGTGGTCATCTAGGCTACCTCCATAATCAATGGAGGAAAGGAGGTATGTCAGACAACAAGCCAACCAAACACCCTTGTCATGCACTGGATGACCTCCTGGTAGAGCCAGTAGATTGAAAAAGGACTCCAGAGGATTCACTTATAAGGTGTATCATGGTTTGAACAGGAGGCTGGACCATATGGTCTTTTGAGATCCTTTCAAACCCAACTAATACTACAGACCATAGAATGGTTTGGGTTGGAAGGGACCTTAAAGATCATCCAGTTCCAACCCCCCTGCCATGGGCAGGGACACCTTCCACTAGACCAGGTTGCTCAAAGCCTCATCCAGATGTAAGATATGAGAAGAATACAGATCTTGAAGTCAAGCCCACTTTGACCAGAAACTCTGAAGTTCTCAAATTAACATGATCTATGTTTCACACAGATGTATGTGTCTCACTCAAACTGATGGCCTGTCAGGCTGAGAGAAGAATCCTTTCACACTGAAAGCAAGAAACTCCCAAACCTCCTACAAATGGCAGAAAGAGGGGCCAGGGAAGAAAGTCCTGCTTTGTCAGTTTTAAAGGAAAACAAAATATAGGAAAAAACTTTCTTGACCACCAAGAGGATTAAAAAAACTCAACAGGGCCGTAAGATTTCTTACCAGTCTTGCCAGTGGATGAAACTCAATCTCAAACAACAGGAAATCACACCGACAAGCAGTGAAATTATATCAATCCAGCCAAGCCATCACAGTCGAAGGCATCCTTCTTGGTGCAGCACAGCCTTCCACATGCTCCCACCTCTGCAGCACAGCCAAAGCCAGCTACTCCTACTGAAGGACTTGGAAACCAAAAAGGACCCAGACAAACATCTGGTCTGCCTTCCTGCATGACCCAGGACCTTGACTCTCAGGCAGGAGCCACCTGTGCTCTTTTGCAGGGAGACAGAAGCTATTTTTATTTGCTTCCCAGGTTGGCATCAGTCTGCATAGCTGTAAGGATCATAGAACGGTTTGGAAGAGACCTTAAGGACCACTGAGTTCCAACCCCCTGCCACAGGCAGGGACACCTTCCACTAGACCAGGCTGGATACAGCTCTGAGCTCTCCATAACCTGCTCTATCCACAGCCAAATGCATTAGATAGATTATCCAATTGCTGCAGATGTATATCAGAGCTCACACAGCCAGAACAAGCTCTCATCTGCCTGCAAAACCCTAGGAGGATATAGACCCACAGGTCCCAGAATCAACTACAACAACCTGTGGCTGATCTGCAGCACAGCTGCCACCTGTTGAGACTTAATTAATCCAGTTGCCACAGGTTAGCTCCTCCTCCATCAGACTGGGCCAGGCTCCAGCTGAACTCAGACCTGCCCTTAACGGGATTGATATCATGGTTTTCCCCCATAAAGTAACTTTAAACCTATTTGTTTCATCCTACTTCCCTGAGATAATTTGCAGAAGAAAAGATGTAAGCAACCAAGTCAAGTCTGAAAAGTGAAATTGGCACTTTCTCCTATGTGACACCGTTCAGATGAGATTTAGGACCATCGCAGCACATCCTAGCCTCTGAGACATGCAAAGTGGTGTGTAGGGAAGGTAAAGCCCTGTATGTTCGCTCGTATGCTGTTGTGTGGGTGCTGGAGAAGCAGAGTTGTGGTTTACAATGCGTAAAACCATCCCTCAAGAATAGGAGCAAGGCCAGCAAGCCACACACCACATGAAAACTATTTTCACTTTACACATTTGGGTTATTTCCTCTGGGGATCATCTGCAAAAAAGAAACGCCAGCAAGCAAAACCCTACAAATAAACATCACCCAGCTTCTGTGCAGCTGTGCCTCTCAGCTGTGCCTTTGTACAGACAGAAACGCCGTCGTCTTCTTCAGCAAAGAGAAACACGTAAGGAAGTCGGGATTTATGATGAAAGGGTCAGGAGTTGCAAGCACAGGTTTATTTTCAATTCCAGACACTCGTAGCAGCAATATAAAGTCTCCACGTTAAACTCTCAGGAGCTTCTCTTGCTTGGCAATTTCACGTTAACGGCTTTCCAGAATGAAAGCGGAGAGGACAGGAATTCACTCTGCTTGCAGCACCGCTGCCTCACCAGCTGGGATACCAGGGAGGGGCAAAGGGAAGATCTAAAGAGGCAGGAGTAGGATCAGCAATTCTTGCATCCTGAGCCGTTAAAATCTAACCCAGAAATTAACGTAGGTAAATCAGAACAGAAAGCATTGTGGTTGAGATGCTGGAGCAGAGTCGATCAGTTCATCACCCCCCATCACATTCCCACCTGCAAAAGAGGGAATCCTCCTCCCCACGCCTCTGCCCCAGGGAAGCTGCTAAACACAGGTCTGTAAGATGCTCTGCATATCCGAAATATCTTCATGGGAGAATGATTGGCAGCTCCCAGGGTATAAATGTCCTCCTGAGTCCCACCAGCTGCCTCTCCACCTTGGGTTGATGTGCGGGGTGGGGGGAGCCAGCTGGTGAGAGGCTGTGGTCTGTTCCTGCCATCGCTCCTTGCGTCGGCAACCAGAGGGTTCATCTGCAGCCGTGACACCGTGGCCAAGTGTCACATTCACCAGTGAAACAGGAAGGATGTGCAAAAGAATGAGCCTGATTTACAGGAGGATCCTGGCAGGCATCTGCCTTCCCCAGGATTAAGACTATCAAATAAATAATTAACACATTCAAGCCCTTCTGGAGAGGATGGGTTTACAAGGCTGGTGCTGGCTCAGGCTCCTAGGGATTTGCTGAGCCCCAAAAACCTCCCAATCTCAGAAAAAGGGTTAGAGGTCTGATTACAACCTCTCCTTCCCCAACCTCATCCGATTCCCCTGCAGAAGAGAGCACTTTGGTGTTGCACGAAGAGCTAAAGCACCAAATATTAGGGAGGGCATGCAAACAATGCTTATAATAAACTGCAGTTGTCCCCTTAAACATCTGCTTTAGCAATTTGCCTCTGAAACAACCCCTGATAATCAAATACAGCCTAATCCATATTTTGGGAAAAGCTTCAATACAGGGTTAGCCATCCCTCGTTCCTCTGGTGAAATCTTCCTCCCCAACCAAAGCACCGAGGTCTATTTTCCAGCTATCTCAGCAGGCTCCAAAGCAATTCCACAGACTCACCGGGGACGAAGGCTGTCCCAACGGCCAAGTCTCGCCTTTGATTTACAGCTAATACCTAACAGCCCTGTCTTCATACGGTGGCAGGTACTTGGCTTCTCACTCTTGTTATCTCAGGCTTGGCTGCGCCAGACGATGGAGGGAACGCATACATTACAGCTGTCTGTGCTGCCAGCAGGGCCAGGGAGCCAACAGCAATAAGAAATCAACAGTAATATGCATTTGAGTCTTTGCAAGGAGATATCCAAGGTCTTTTCCATCACCTGACTGCAAGATCTTCTTTCCTTCCTGACTGTAAGGACTGAGTGAGGGTGGGCATGTGTCCTACTCAACAGGATGTTTAGAAATCTAGAGATAGATTTAGGAACTTCACAGTACCTGAAGAAATACAAGCTAGGGAATTTATGGTCTGGATCACCTGGTGGAGGGATGAACCATGGAGGCCACAAAGATGGTCCGAGGCTGAAGCAACTCCCATTCAAAGACAGGCTGAGAGAGTTGAGGTTGTTCAGCATGGAGAAGAGAAGGCTCTGGGGAGACCTTCCAGCACCTTCCAGTGCTGAACGGGGGCTACAGGAGAGCTGGGGGGGCTCTGGATCAGGGGGTGCAGGGATAGGATGAGGGGGATGGTTTTAAGCTGAAAGAGGAGAGATTTAGATGAGATATTGGGAAGAAATGTTTTCCTGTGCAGGTGGTGAGGCAGTGGCCCAGGGTGCCCAGAGAAGCTGTGGATGCCCCATCCCTGGAGGGGTTCAAGGCCAGGCTGGATGAGGCTTTGGGCAACCTGGGCTAGTGGGAGGTGTCCCTGCCCATGGCAGTGGGGTGGGAACTAGATGATCTTTAAGGTTCCTTCCAACCCAAAGCATTCTAGGATTCTAACCTTAAATCCCCACCCAACA
The DNA here is from genome assembly GCA_011057875.1 of Pterocles orientalis. Classification (NCBI taxonomy): domain Eukaryota; kingdom Metazoa; phylum Chordata; class Aves; order Pterocliformes; family Pteroclidae; genus Pterocles; species Pterocles orientalis. The sequence goes on along the minus strand of WKFP01015311.1, from coordinate 827,566 downwards.
GAGCTGCAGAGGATGGAAACCATTTCCCTGCAATCCACAGGTCTTTAAACTCCCAGAGCAGCTGTACGGTACCCAAGGCTTGTGCTCCTCCTGTTTGCCTGTGCTTGTCCTCTTGATGGTATCAGCATGGGCTTCACTGCTTGGTGAACTTCTGGTTAGATGCTGGTTTGCCCTAACACTGGCATTACTACCTTGCATTGCTTAAGCTGGATTGGCCCTGCCTCTGACTTCCTGCAGTACCTCTACTGCTGGCCATACTGCATCCGAATCTCTCTTCTGACTCCTCTGAGACCAGTGGACTTGGGTTCATCAGACCTTCTCCTGATGATCTGTGCTGTGAACCATCCCATTTCAGCCCGTTGGCTGCATCTAGCTGTGAGGTCCTAGTGCAGGATGGAGACATCTCCTCTGCCTTTCAGCTCGTGCCACATCATTCGCATAATTTGATGCCTGTTACTGCCTTCCCCAACACAGTGGGTCAGGAAAGGGCTGCCAGCTTGCCCAGTGAGTATCAACGCCTGTAGACCTTTGTCGTCTGCAATTCAAAGCCATGGGGAGATTTGGCAGACAAAAAAGATGGGAACTCTGGGCCACCAACCAAAGATAGCAAAGGTCACCATCCAACCCACTCTTCAGCGGTTAGCCTGCAATCTAACAATACAAAAATATCCAGTACTGTTTCCCCAGGGTGCTCTGTGATATAATGGAAGCTGGATAAAGAGCCAGCACTTGGAAATACATTATAATTGCACCCTGCTTTTCACTTGTACAACCACAGCAATGGTTACCACGCAATTACATGTCACCATATACAAATGACAGTGCAGTTACAGTAACTTTACCAATTACAGGGAAATTGTACCCACTATGCTAAGAGGTTTTCATTCAAACATAATTTAGGAAGGCGAGAACAGAGGGGAAAGTTACTCAAATTGACAAGAACTGGTACAGGCTTTTGGTTGTTAGGTCTGTAGTTTAAGCATCAGTTCAAGGACTAGTGTCAAGTTTCCAGTGTGCTACAGAATCTTAATGTGGTACAGACTTTTTATGCCTGCATTTATGTTCCTGCTATACTGTGAGCCTAAGCCTTCCCAACAGTCTGTACTATGTACCTCCACGTCGTAAAATTTGCAATTTCCTGAAGAGGAGGCTGCCTTTCTTACACAGACCAACAGGTTTCGTGAGTCTTCAGGCCTTTTACTCAGCAGACCTGCTGATTATTAGTGAGAAGTAATTGTTGCCATAAACTTAGCATCCTCTAAGTCCTACCTTTATGAATTATTAGTGTGCCAAAAGATGTGCGTAATGTAAATCTTTTAGTGAGTCACTAAAAATTTTCTAGATGCTAGTATTACAAATTGTAAGCAATACCAGCAGTAACCTTGCTTTTCTTATTTCCAGATGGAGATGCAGAGCACAGCTTTCAGGGTCTGCACACCCCACGTCATAGACACAGGGCTAGTGAGCAGCAACTGCAAATAAGTAACAGTTTCAAGCTGAAAGAGGGGAGATTGAGATGAGATGTTGGGAAGAAATTTTTTCCCTGTGCAGGGGGTGAGGCAGTGGCCCAGGGTGCCCAGAGAAGCTGTGGATGCCCCATCCCTGGAGGGGTTCAAGGTCAGGCTGGATGAGGCTTTGGGCAACCTGGGCTAGTGCGAGGTGTCCCTGCCCATGGCAGGGGGTTGGAACTGGATGATCTTGAAGGTCCCTTCCAACCCAAACCATTCTGTGATTCTATGATTCTCAAACCCTCGTTCCCAGTTTTGCTGTGCACGTTGCCCTACTACCAGCATGGGACTGGTCAGTAGCAGCATTTCTGTTCTGGAAGCAGCACTTGGCTGTCAAAATGAAACAGTTCATGCCCCGTGAAGGAAAGTGCAAGTCTAACTATCCAGAGAAGCACATTGTAGATAATAAGTGTGCAATTCCATCCTCAGCAGAACAACATACTTGCTTCCTGGTCAATTCATAGAAGACCATCACAAGTGAAGATGCAATTAGGGATACAGTTTGCCCAGGGAGGTAGATGCCCCATCCCTGCAAACATTCAAGGTCAGGTTGGATGTGGCTCTGGGCAACCTGATCTAGTGGAAGATGTCCCTGCTCACTGCAGGGGGGTTGGACTAGATGACCTCCATGGTCCCTTCCAACTCAAACTATTCTCTGATTCTATACAGCCTGAAACACCAGCAGGTTAAGAATCCACGTTACTGGCAGATGGTCTACTGATACCAGCTTCACTATATCCTTCAGCTCCTATGTCAACTTCACCTCCAAGAGTCTTCCAGGAGAAACAGTCATGTCAAGATAAACAAGGCAAGGTGCAGAACAGACTCAGATTCCTGGGAATACTTTTCAGTGGGATATTGCAACTGAAGTGATATTTCAGGTGCCTTGGTTAGACCCCAAGGGCCTGACACACCACCACTGTGTCAGCCAAATCTCCCTTTGGTATAAGTCATTTCCACCTCCTCAAAAAAATTCTAATGTTTCCATTCCAAATCTCAGGATTAGCACACCAAGCCATGCACCAGATCCCCAAAGTGTGTGATCACTGAGGTTCACCCCCTCACAGGTAGCAACTGCACCTACAAACAAGAAGGATGGATGGGACCTGAAGAGCCACAAGTGTGACTGTAAAAGGAAGCTGAGTTCTTCTACAGTCCCATAAACAACCTCTTACTGGCTCAGAGGATCACATGGAGGAGGCACTGAAGGATAAACAGAGGAATACGATCTCTGTGGCTCGCAGCTCAGCGCTTTCCATGAGCTTTAAAAAATTCACTTAAAATTATTCACACCCCAAAAAAGAGAGATTATTGAGTGTGGAGACTCTGCCTTTGAAACCGCCATGGTCTATTGGGTAAATAAGCATTTAGGGATTTTATAAAAGTGAAGTATTGATCAAATAAGCTGCTCGAGCTCTTCTGTAAGAACATATTCCAGCAGCAAAGCTGTTACGCACCTGAAACACGGCAGCACTGACTTCCCCTGGTGCTGCTGTAGCTGAGATGGGGAATAAGAGTCCCAGAGCGAAAATCTGAGGTGAAAAGTGTTTTCTTGTGTACACAGAAAGACACCTTTGAGAGGAGGACAAGTGCTCATCGGCTGCTGCATCTTATCCTAAAGGACACTGCATTTCCATGACCGGCCAAAGGCTGTCTATACAACAAATTCCTGGAAACGTCAACTGCAGTGACAAAAGAATTGTAAGAAGAGATTGGAGCTCCATCCTCTGTCAGCTGTTCCCCATAATCCTGAGCATCCTTGCTGTAACATGGGCTTCTCTCAGGCATGTCCATCCAATAGAGATACTCAACAAAGAATCACTGAATCACAGAATCATAGAGTGGTTTGGGTTGGAAAGGACCTTGAAGATCATCCAGTTCCACCCCCCTGCCATGGGCAGGGACACCTCCCACTAGCCCAGGTTGCCCAAAGCCTCATCCAGCCTGGCCTTGAACCCCTCCAGGGATGGGGCATCCACAGCTTCTCTGGGCAACCTGGGCCACTGCCTCACCTCCTGCACAGGAAAACATTTCTTCCCAAGATCTCATCTCCATCTCCCCTCTTTCAGCCATCCCTTCCCCAAAGAGACCATCCCTTTCCCAAATTACAAACCTTCATGTCCATGTTCACCTGATGGACATGACAACCACACTGCAGGGCCCTTCTACAGCCTTTACAACATTATCACCGCTGTCTATTGCAACACTGAAGGGTGTAGGAGCCTTCTCTTGCTGACCTGTTCTCCCTTTCACATGAAAAATGCCTGTCCCATTATCTCCCAATGCTTGCTGGCAGCCAAAGGGTTAAATCAGCATTTCTGGCAGCTGCCAGGCACCTCTCATTCCTATTCCAGTGACGCACACCAGCACCTTGCCGGATAGAGTCCAGCTGCCTCCCCTACGCCGGCAACACCAGAGATTCTCCGTT
>WKFP01015311.1:804042-816234 GCA_011057875.1 Pterocles orientalis | reverse complement strand
AAAAAAAAAAACCACAAACCCAGGATTTCCAAACTGTAGCAACGGTTAATTACAAAGTTTGCAAAGCATATATAAACCACAGCATTCTTTATCCAACATGAAGATTGTTTTCTGGTTTAAGCAGTGGTCGTGTTCTGGTGGCACACAATGTTCTTGCTAGATAGCCAAAAGGGATGAAGTTGCTCTCCTTGGCTATATAAGTAGGAATGGCTTTGGTAGCGGGAAAGAAGATTTAGATTAGACAAGAGGGAAAGCTTCCTAGCAGCAAAGACAGATCATGTAGGGAGAGAGGGGAATCTCCATCGCTGGAGGTTAAGAACAGGTGAGACAAACATCTGTCAGAAATGTTTTAAGTAGGGCAGAAGGGCAAATCGGATGACCTTATAAGACTCCTTTTTTTTTTCCCAGTCTCATTTTTCTCTGATTATATGAATTTCTAAGCATTTGGGGTCAAGGGTACTGTTTCAATATAAGCTATTAACCTGCATTTGCAGAGAGAAAAACCAGAGGTATTACCTGGAGCTGTTCATCACCTGAGTGAACATCGCCAACTTGCAAATCAACTGCCCAGACATAAAAATCCATCATTTTTTCCTGATTTATGCTGAAGGTTAATAGGACACCTACAACACAGTGACAGGAGAAGAATGCACACTGAGGATCTTCCATTCATCTCCAGTCTTTTATATTTCCCATTCTGGAAATTCTTCTATCAAGCTGCTATCTTCTATCTTCTATCATGTGCAGTGGACATACATGGTTGACACGAAAGAAGCACAAGCTCACTACACCGCTGTGTCTCAGCCCTTTTGGGTTTGCAAACAAGACCAGGGCAAGTCTCCAGGACATCCAGCCCTGAAGGACATCTGGACACCCAGTGCCTCCCACTCCATGTTGACCATGAGACACACCAGATCCAGCCCAGCTTGCTGCCAGGTCCTACCCAACCTCAGCTTTCCAAGCTCCAGCCACACCAGCAAAGCTGCCTGACTACAGAAGTCGCAGACTTTGCCCCAAAACTGGGCTGGAAATGGTCCCCAAGTGGCTTCTCTTGCCCTGAAGTGGCCTTGAGCAAGCGTTACACCAAGGCAGAAACAGAAGCATCCTAATATGTGGCCCCCTTTGAGCCAGTTATCACCCTATTAGAAGAAAAAAAAATTACCAAAACCCAGACCTGACCATGCACCAAGATATGAGGACAGTGCAGTGAGCCCAGCTCCATAATCCGTTGTCCTATAGTTAATACCACGAAGAGGGGCTGAAATAAGTTTCTTTGCAATGCTCACTGTGAGCACAACAGCTGGTGTGAGGCTGTGTTTGGGTCTGTGCTGAGGAGAAGCTGATCACACTCTGATGGGCAGAGCTGCTGCCAGGACAGTCAAGGACTTTCCAGCTTCTCTGCTGTGCCCGTGTCTGCAGGGGCAGGAGGAGCTGGGAGGGAGCACAGCCCCAGTGACCAGCCCAGGATTTGACCTCAGGGTTAGGATTGAGACCCAAGCTGGCCCATGCCCGGCATGGCCAGTATAGAGGTGAGGCTCTGTCTGGAAGTTCTCTCTCCTGCTCTGGGTTGTCTCCATCGAGGTCGCCCCTTTCTCAGGGTCGTCTCAGTCTCTCAGACACTCCGGCTCTTATCTCCATTCCAGGATTGCAGTTTCGGGACTCTCCCTGCTCTGGGATCACTAGCCAGGAACAGGCTGAGCCTTGGTCATCAGGTGGTGAGCAGTGTCACTGTGTGTCACTCATTTGTATATAATACTATTATTACCCTCACTATTATTATTTCCAATATTATTGCAGTTTAATTATTGAATTGTTCTTATCTGAACCCACAAGTCTCTTTTCCCTTCACCCCTTTAATTCTCTCCCCCATCCCCAGGAGAAGGAGAGGATGAGCGAGCGGTGTTGTGTAAAACTACATTTCAGGACTTGAGCTGCTGGTGGCAGGGCAGAAGAGCTGAAGTTCAAGTCCAACCTTGATTGCAGACAGGTTAAGCCTCTATTTGCACCAGCAGAGAAATATCTGACATCTCCACAAAACCAGGGAAAGTCTCACTGACGGCTTTCTAATTGCTTTTAGAGCCGCTTCAAATCCAGAGCAGCGGCGCTGGCCGACGGCTGGCGCGCAGGACATCAGCAAAGGAGACGAGGCACTCACAGACACATATCCAGCCTCCAAAATACTTCACCAACCATCAAATATTTTCCAAGCTTAGCGGCTGGACTCTGCAACCCTTCCAGCAGCCAAGTCACTAATACCTCTTCCCGCGGGCAGCACAGCTGATCTCAGCCAGGGCTTGCCAGCAGCTCTAAGTCGACTCGTTTAAAGAGAGGACAGCCCGCTCAGTTACACTTTTCAGCCTCCTGGTTTTTTCTTCAAGGATCTCTAGGCTTTTTCTCCAGCTGGAAAGCATTAGCATCTCTGATTCACGGTGAAGAAATGCAGTCACAAGTATGCTCTAACAGTTTTTTTTTCCCATTTTGTCACCCTGTCCTTGGCTTCTTGTCCTCTCCCCAACCTCCACAGTCCTGTCCCTCCAAATTCAGTCTCATATATCATTCTTCTTGGTCCAGGACTAACCCCAAGGAATGGAAGAAATCTGTTTTCCTTTTTGCTCCTGACTAAAGCCACAGAAGGCAGGCGACTGACAGGTTTCCAACCTCCTGATTTGAGAGGTCCAGAATCACAAGTGTTAGTGTACGGAGCACAAGCCGCGCAGATTTGCAAATACACCGAGAGGCTTAACAGCCCAGGAAAGTAACCCCGGTGGGAAACTCCGAGCTTAAATCTAAAGGCAGCTCTTTGAATGTGCAGAGACCTTGAGGCTAAACCCCCCTGCCCCCCCCAAAAAATAAATATCAAAGCCAGATTTGGGCACAGCCTTTCTCCCTGAACAATACTCCATAGGGAGTAGTTTGCAGGTCTAGGTAGAAGAGATCCCAATGAAAATGAAGGGCTTGTCCCTCCACACGTTTGGTGTGGGATTGTGAGAGCAGTGCAAGGTCATACAGCAACGCTGAGCATCGGTGTAAAGGGAAGCCAGGGCAGGACCAGTCTCCCTGCACTGAAATTTCTCTCTGCATTCCTCTTGCTCCGTCCTTGTCCTGCAAAGGACCAACAGCAGCGATCCCCCAGCAAAGGAAGCTCGAGTACAAAGGAAAGCTGGAGCAATCCCATATCCCAAGCCCTGCTTCTGCCTTGAGATTACGGGGCAGGAAAAGCGCTCTGGTGTTTCTCCGTATTCCCTTTGCTCAGACTTGAACTTGCCTCTCGCTTGAAAGAGCTAATTAAGGAAGGAAATCAAAGCCCAGAGAGGCGACTATTACAGCAGCCTGGGTGCTGTGCCGGCTGTAATGCTGATTTCTGCTCCCGGTATCAAAGCCAGCCGTGTACTGGTGGGGCTGACACACAGTTTTGCAATGACACTTTAGTGAACCGACAGAATAAACCATGACAATTTCTTCAGACCATTTGTAGGTCAGGTAGACCAGCCTCTTCCCCCAATCCTGCTCTTAAATCTTGCAGCATTTAATCCTTGATCTGTAGCCAAGCCTTAATTTTTCAGAGATAGCACAGAGCTGGCTGGAAACCGGAAGATGAGGGACTTTGATGGTTAATGACCAGTGCTTCTCAGCCCCAGAAGAAACGAAGCCCTGGCTTCACAAACCTCCCTGAATAAATCTTGCTCTGACTCCAGCCCAGGGAAATAAAATTACACCAGCAGACACAGTACAAACCAGTACAAGCCATTGACATTATCTAGGTCCTGTTTTGGTTTAGTTTTGAGCCAAGACTGTGGAAGGAAGCACAATTTCACCCCTAACCCTTTCCAGTAAAGTAACAACAGGTCAATTTATCCTAAAGATTTCAAAGCCCCTCGGCTTAGTTCAGCAGTAAACACAACACGGCTGGGGAGGTCAGACAGTGACACCTTCCTCAGCTCGTCCATGAGCAAACTGGCGCGTGAACTGGTTAACTTAGGTGGGGTGGTTGGGTGAAGGCAGAGCCAGGACTGGGACGCAGCAGTCTCAGCTCCTTGGTCGCTGGTCTATTTGTCAAGCCATGCCCTAAGATCTGCACATGAGGAGGTTAAGGGTGGGTGCTTAGAGGCTTCACTTACCGCACTGCTACAGGGAATATCCTTGACTTTGAGCCAGGCCAGATCCAACGTCCCCTCTCCCCTGTAGCAGGACTGCAGCCTGTCCTTGATGCGATCGTTGATCTTTTTCAAGACAAAGATGCAAAGAGCGGATTCATCCAAGGACTTCATCTTCCTTTTCTGCCCCTTGGAGAAGACTGTGAAGAGGATATCATCCTCAGGCCCAACACCCAAAGACCTCGCTAAGATGGCTCCAGCCTTAGACAAATAGGCTGCTTGGAGCAACCGGTACTCCACCCCATTCTTCTCACAGCCAATAGGCACCTCAACATAGGAGTTAAAGGCTGTGTCCTCCTTACAAAGCCGGACCAGCTTGGAGGTATAAACCTGCTCCTTTGTGGTGGAACCAGGTGGTGAGATCATCTCAGGCTGCAGAGTTAGAAAATACACAAAGTTCCCACTGCTGAAGCCGTAGATGTAGTAGATATCGAAGTCAGGGATGATGGTAAAAGTGTCTGAGGGGATCTTGATCATAGAGGCCACAAACTCATCATGAAAGACATACGCAAACATCCCATCTGCCTCGGAGTTCTTGGTGAGCTTTCTGCTGGAAATAGTGGGGAAATACTCAGGTTTGCCATCCACAGCAGTGGCAATGAACAGCTTGTCATCCATGTTGCTGTAAGAAACAATGACTCCAAAAACAGAGCCACTCTCGTTCACTCCAGAGAGATAATGCTCCTTCTTGTGGAAGGGCTCTCCCAGCTTGAAGAGGTCATCCAGCCTCAAAAGCTTGCAGATGCCCTGGTAAAGACTCCCACAGGCTATCAATCGATTCTCCTTGTAGTCTATGAGGAGCATTTTGTTTATGTTGTTAGTGGGCGTCAAGGGTTCGTTGCAGGTTTGGACTATCCTGGGTGGGTAACACTTGGGATTATCTTCATCTGGACCAGTCTGGTGGGTCACCAGGACCTTCAGGTCACTGGAGAGTTTGTAGATCCTGTTGACAGCTCCCAAGTAGATATGCCCAGTTCTCTCATCAACCACCAAGTGGTTGAAGTTCCCCTCTGCTTGGTCGCCCGTGAAAGTGATGAAGGACCTCTTTGGGTGGAGTGGCTGCTGCCTCCCAAGAGGCGACACTGTGGTGGATAGCAGGAGGTGAGAAACCAGGCAAGTCCATTTCCACATGGCTGGCGACATGATTAGAAAGGTTTGTATTCCCAAGGGAACGAGGATTAAAAGCTGTAAGTGTCTTCAAAACACCAATTCCCTGGCAGATTTTGTCCTACAAGCAAAGAGAAAAGAAAACAAAAGTCCATTACTATGGAGTATTCCTTCCTCCTCCCTCCTTCACAACCATGCCATCATCAGAGCGTATTTAATTGCTAATCCTTCCTTTCTCGTCTCTGAGCTCTCTGCTTAAAACCAGCACAAAGGGAGCCCTCCTGAAAGAAAAGATGCTGGTAGAAAAAAGCAGAAATCGCACAGCAGAATAATAAATCGGCACCCTTTTACTCTCCATTACACACACACGCACGCGCCCCATGGTACAGCACAAAAAATTCACTGGAAGCCAAAGCAGTGCAGAATGCTAATGGTAGAAACATCACACGGTATTGCTGTTTGCACTGCCAGCTTTGACCCAAATGTGTATTTGCTATCTAAGAAGACAGGACAGGAGAAGGATTATTATCCTGTTCTTCTGGCTGAGGGACTGAAGCCTAGAGAAGGTCAGGGACCTGCCTACAGGGACATGTCCAGATGGATGCTGAGCTCTTTTGCAACCCTTGAAGTTTGCCAGGAAGAAGCCAGCTCTGGTCTGACATTAGCATCCTTTCAGGGAGACCTTGGTCCAGGACGGATCTGTTTGAATAAGCTCTCTGTGGCTTCCAGATCAAAGCTGCCTCATGCTGGTCCAGCTTGGAGTACAGACGTAGGAGTTGGGGTGTGCCAGGCTTCACAGCCACATCTACAAAGGGCATGCGGCCAAGCACAGAGTAAGCTGAGCACCAGGTCCACAAGACCACACTCCACCCACTGCACAGCCAAGAAAACATTATCTGAAAGAGAGATGCAGTTCCTCTGAGCATCTTGGAGGACTGAGGAGAAAGGGACTAGCAGTAATACAGTCTAAAGGCCCATGAAGTAGGAAAATTACCAACTTAAGGACCAGCTTGGTGACTTTCCAAAGAAAGGGAAGGGTGCTTCCTTGCACCACCAGTCTCTTAAAATCTCCCAGGTTTTAATATGGGAGCAATATGGAGTTCAAAAAGCTTCTGTAATTTGGTGACCACATCACCAGGCCCCATCCTCATGCTGTGAAAATGCATCTCCCTGCTCAACACATCCATCTTCTCCCTGCCCCTTCACTTTTCCATGGCTGCTTCTCACCCAAGAGCAGCTTTGACCCTTTTATGACCCCACAGAGCACATGGAAGATGGAGTCCCACCAGCTCTGGTGTCACCAGCCAAGCTCCTTGCTGTGAGCTGGCTGCACAACCCTTGTTCCAAGTGGCCAGGCTGAGGCACACAACTCTTTCCTCCCTCCATACCTCTTTAACATCCAGATCACAATTTCACAAAACTGCTGTTGATTTTGAAAAGGACACAAGCCAAACCCCAGCCCCACTCCTGCAGTGTCCTATCACCTCTCTCACAGAGTGACTTTGCCGAAATCAGGGGTGTAAGTAGCTGAGCAAAGGTGATGACAGCCAGCCCCGCGCAAGCAGGAGGCGAGGGAAAAATCACTGTTTGCAGATCCCAGCAGGGAGGAAGATGTGGCAGTGAGACAGATCTGGATTCGCAGCTTTTTCAAATCTGTGCAACTCTGCTAACGTCAGTGGAACTGAAAAACTTCCTTCAAGAAATAATAAAGAGAATAAATCCTGTCTTCTTTTGACCTGTAGACTGATTAGATCTGATAGTGGGAAGTGTAAGTCTGGGTTTGCAGAGCATCCACCCCAAATATTTCAAAATTCTCACAGCAGCCAGAATTTCTAAGTTGTTGGATGATCACCTTCACCTCCCACTGCCCTCCCTACCGCAGCAGCCGCCAGCGTTGGATAGATGACGGGCAAAGGTCATTTCACATTTACTTTAGATGTGTTTACCCTCTTCTGCTTTGCCTTTCTGGTCAAGCAAATATTTAATAAAACCAAGCTTATACTGCAGAGTTTGCAAGACTGTCTTGCGAGCAGGGGATGATTTGCTCTGCAGGGATACGCAGGTTGGTCACGTAAGCTTTTAATAACCTTTATTATGATAGATAGAGTGGCGATGGGATGAGCTCTCCCGGTACAACCATTTCTCTTTCAAAAGAAGCCATCCTTGAGAGAGCAGCAGAAGAGGGAAGCTGTCCCTGTTGGAGTCCTGTGTTCAGAAACATCACGTGGCGACCCTGAACACCGGTTCCCGTCATGTATGAGTTATTGTCCATATTCCTAACAGACACCAGTTTGATCGGCCACTAGACAGATCTAGGAAGAAATTATTCCTTTCAAGTAGTAAAAAGATATCTGTTTTACCCCTCTATTTTACTATATTTTGCTCCTCTTATCCCTGCAGAGTCAGCACAGCTGCAGGACAGGGAAACAGGAACTGCCATGACCCAGAGACCAACGAGGTGACGAACAGCCCCTCTTCTGCAACTGGAGCCATCCACCTGAAGGTCATCCCAACACCAGAGAGCAGAGGTGCAACACCAGGAGGAAACCTGCCCATTAAAATAAGTGGTCGACATGATGTAAGAGGAGATGTGAAATCTTTGGGATTCAAGCGGGAGAGAATTGTGATTGACTTTGAGGTGGGACTGTCACTTGTAGAGGGAGAGGGTGGTGAGGGGAACCTTCCTCTAGGCAAAGGCAGCAAATTTGATCTGGAAACCACACAAACCCCAAAGAGTAACTCCAGGAAGGCTGAATGAGAAGTCTCTTTTGCAGCAGACAAGGGTGCTTCAAACACAGTGAACCTCATGGGGTGAGATGTTCACCTGCAGAGGAAAGAGCCTCAACAGCCTGTCAACACCGAGAGCCACCAAACAAGCCCAGGAGCAGCCTTTTGGGACAAAGCAGGGAGAGCAGGGGCCTGGGGCTATCTTGCCATCTTCCATTAGCTATGTGAGTGACCCCCAGAGCGGGATTTTCTCTCCGTACTTTGCTGGCACTCACTCCTTCTCTCCCATTTGCTCATGGCTTTTGCCCTACACCCTCTGTCCTGGAGTCCCAGTCAGTACTTGAGCCTCTAAGGGCTACAATTTATGATTTGGTTTAATTAATAACTAACAGTAGAGGACAAAGGCAAGGAGGGCTGGTCATTTGCCTCACAGATTAGAGCAGGGTTTGTACTACCCCTTAGGAGATGCACCAAGGAGAAGGGGGTTATGCGTGTATCTTTATTGCACACGTCTGAATAGCAGAAATCATAGCAGCTGGGAAGACAAAAAATGTGCCATAGAGATACCCTGTCTTTTAGGCTGCTCAGTCTACAGGAGATTAATTATATTATCATAAAATAGCAAATAAACAAAAGGCCAAAGTGAGCAGGCAGTGAGGTCTGGGCTTAGGGTCTGAGCCAGGTATTTGCAAAATAAACCCAAACACCTTCCCACAATGACCAGGCTCACTTGTCTTTCCCACGAGAGACATGGCCAGCAGAAACTTCATGACCCAGCGTGCAGGGCTCCTGTGCAAGACCAGACTGTCCCTCTGAGCAGCTCTACGTGGCTCCTGCCACAACAACCTCTTCACCAGCACATTCGAGGTTCCCGGGAAGGTCACGCAGCATCTACAGCCCCAGGGATTTGTAGATAAAGATCTTTTGATGGAAATCAACCCTTCTTTTTCTCCCTCTATCGGGAACAGCTGCTCTGCTGCACTCTTCACATGCAGTGGTGGCACTGAGGGGATGCCACAACTCATAACAATACTCTTGAAGTTTTTCTTTGAGACTGAATTTCTTGGGTGAGTGTCTTCATTTCCCCACAGCAAAAAAAAAAAGTGCTGAGAACCTGCCTACGTCCTTTTCTGACCATGGTTACTCAACCTTCATGACATGCAGCGATCGCAAAGGAGGACCTCATTCTTTTTCTAGAATTGGAGTTACACCAGATTTTAACCTAGTCTGGACATGAAATCAGAGCATAGGAAGCCTTCTCACAAATCCAACTGGTTCAGACAAGGTTCTGTTGATGGTCAGAGGAAGGTCTCAGAGTCAGCTCCCTCATAATGTCCCACACCACAACCTTACCGGTGGAACTAGCACCTCCACTCTGTGGCTTGCAGATAACACATTCCCCATAAGACCTCTTGAGTTCACACAGTTGGGTTTAAGGACTGGTTTCCTACCCTACAGTGTGGTTACTGGCTTAACATTGTTGACTATTTCCTGCAAAGGCTGGAGACCACTGATACAGCTTGGTTCCGCTCTGGCCTCTCCAGGGAATGATCCCAAGACTCTACAACATGCAACCCTACGGTCAAGAGATGGGGACCTGGACAAGAAACGTCTGGATGCAAAAAAGCCTGAGGGGAAGAAACTTTCCTAACTTCTTTTAACTCAGCAGGTGGCTATTACTAGATGGGAAAACTATGGCATGCTGGATATATCCTCAAAATCCAGTGAGTTTCAAGGGGAGAAAGTCAAGAAGGATGTGCCATGGCTGAGGAAGTAGCAAAAAAATCAGGAATAAAGATGACACAAAGGACTGGTCTGTAAATTGAGAAGGAGGGAAGGACTTGGGAGGAGTGTACAAGAAGAGGGGAAAGAGAGAGCTGGAGCATTTGGTTTTGAGTGATAGTCTCATAAAAGCCATGGTCACATCCCTGTACTGGAGACTGGCACAAATCCAACCCCCCATGAAAGGGACATGTCACTGGGTGAACATGAGAGACGACAGCATCTCCCCATTTGGCTCACACACACACAACCCTCCTGCCATCAAATGTGGCAGACGTTCATGTCACCAGGTCCCCTGCCACAGCCACATGTTGGCAGCAGGGACACCGCAAGGTCAATGGCAAGAGGAGTCACGCGTGAGAGCCTGGCTACAAAGAGCCAAGGAAGCAAACCCACCCTGGGTCCAGCTCCAGCCAAGGGCTCAGAGCATGATAAAATCTAGAACAGGACCAAAACATGCCGAAAACCAGCACTGAAAGGGGAAAAAATCCACCACCTCTTCCTGCTGAGTGGGTCCGACACCACCCTGGGGTCCCAGTGGCTGGTGGGATGGGCTCCACCAAGCAGCACCTATCTAGGAGGAACCCAACAGCACGAGCTGGGTGGTTAACGAAGCCCAGCGTTAATCAGGCGGCACGCTCCTCTGTTTACTTTTGCTCCACTCAGGCACAGCTATTTATCTCCTGGGATGCGGGAGGCCGTGCAGAGATGCTGACGAGGCAGACGCCCAGCAATGGAGCCAGCACAGAGTAATTCAGCACCAAGTGCAGCTACACAATCCCTTTAATCTCAGCTAAAGGTTTTTGGGATTTTTTTCCCTTGGCTTTCTTTAATAAACCCTGATTACCGTGGATAGAAGCTTTTCTTTGGGAGCTGGCATGGCGAGAAAACTCAAACAGAGACATTGTTAACAGCTCCCCCAACAAAGACCAGCTTCTAACTTCAGCTAAATCCTTTCTCCCTGAACTTACAACCCATCGTAAACCAGAAGCAAGCCTCTCTTTGAAGGCATCCCACACCAGAGCATCTTTTTCTTCGGAGCACACCACAAAGAACAGATTCCAGTGAAAGCTGCAGCTTGTCCCAAATAAAGAGATTAATTTCAGGAGTGGTTTGTTTATAAGGTACTTAAGCTAAGCCAGGACAACATAGCCTTCCCTCATCACACAGATTATCTATCCAGGCACTCAGATGGTGCCCATCACCTTGTTACCTGTGCATCTGCCAGAAGCGCATTAAGAGATGGGATTAACCCTAGCCATGAGTAGGACTTTCCTCCTTTTTTTCCTGATTCCTCGATGTCATAAAACTGCATGTGGATGGTGTCTCTGCCTGAAATTCAGACTCAGTCTCCTATTTGTAAAAGCAGGTCAGAGCTGTGCGCCTTTGTGCTTGGGAGGGAGAGCAGAGAGGTTTCTAATGGTTTCTCAGTTCCTCCAGGAATTTGCTACACGAACAAAAAAGAACACAAATATTCAGCGTCACAGAAACAAGAATGGAGTTTTGAGGTCATGGAAATAACCTACAAACCCAGAGAAGGGCATTAAACTCTCTTTTTCTGGAGCAGACTTGCCCGTGAGTCTCTATGGCTAGGTGCCACCCTCTGCAATACAGGTAACAGTATTTCCCACGGTCCTGAAAGTATTCTGAGGACAAATTTATTAAAATTATTCTTTATCACAGTAACTGGGGAAATATAAACCCCCAAGACAAACAAACAATTGCAGCAAGAGCACACAAAGTCATTGATTTTAAGCAAACCACGTCACAACAGTGCCCACCTTTGTTGATCCTACCTCAAGGAACACATCTATGAGACCATATAGGTCCAAAGCACTGAGAAAAGTGAAGAACTGCCAAAAAACAGAGTATCAGGATTGACTTCTGTTACAAAGTCTCATTCTTGCCCCCTACAAGTCATTGTACACTCCTGGGGCTCTGTTCTCCTCACTACAAAACGTTTCTCTCCTGTATTTCACTGAGGTGCAACACTCATGGGGTTGGCAGTGCCAAGCTGGCCAAGAAATAAAAAGGTAAGGAGATCCTGATCAGCTCTAGACATGAAGAGGAATAAACATAGCCTCTGACCCTAAAGGAATGATGAATATTGAAAATTAACTGGGTTTCATCCCAGCAGGTCAACCCAGCTTCTTTATTGATGACAGCATTTTAGGACAGCCTTAAAAAAAAATGTTTCCTTCCTCAGAAGTCAAGCCTATGCTTGACCTAAGGGTTCTGAAGAGGCTTTGGGCAACCTGGGCTAGTGGGAGGTGTCCCTGCCCATGGCAGGGGGTGGAACTGGATGAAAAAATACCCAAGATCAGCCTAAATGAGAGACATCCTCTTCAGAGGACTTCCCCTTCAGAGCTTTGGCTAAAACCTTCTGTCCCCACTTGACTCGGCTTTTTTTTTTTTTTTTTTT